>JAVLUX010000002.1:457500-482500 GCA_032164185.1 Moxostoma hubbsi | reverse complement strand
GTATTTTTGTCTCATTTTGCACTAAATATGTCAATGAAGCAAAACTGCACAACATATTTAGACTTGTTATCTTAAATGAAATGTATCGTCCTCCCCCGTTCATTGGGCACTCGTCTGGTGACCTGTATGCTTAAAGAAACTCATTATTTGCCGATGGGGTTTAACCCCACTTTTACATTATACACAATTTTGCTCAGAAATGAACTAGGGCGCACAAGGGGAACAACGCTAAGACCACAGAAACTCTACAATATATGCAGTCTGTATTGTGATGTGTGCATTTAAATTTCAATCGTTGGCCAAGTTCATTATTTTAATTGTTCGGGTTGAGCGTTTATTTAAGTTAGGGTTAGGATTCATTTCTCAAGTTCATTTTAATGTGGTAACAACCAACCGATCTCATGAATGTCGTGCATAATTTACGAGTTGCTATTTCAGATGGTCTCGCACGATGTTGTTCGCACAAACTCGTACGACTTCATCACGTGTGTATTCCCGTAAGTGCGACCTGCGTGCACGAGGCGTTAAGGACTTATATTATTAATGGTCACGTGTTCGATGGAAACGATGTCCAGCGATGTCATCGGATGTTGTGAAGGTTGTAGGGATTCAAACGCGTGCTGTCGCATGATATCTTACGAATGAGCCAAATTTAGGAACGTCGTACGAATCCTGCCGATTTCGCCGTGAGAGTGTGTTGCGCAAGAAAGACGTATGCCCTCATTAAGGTAAAAACTATTATAATTACAAATTAAAAACAGACACTAAATTAAATTGGTCTTGTTTTAAAGGGGTGTAGTTCACCCAAAAAGTTCATCTTTTACTCACCCTGAAGTTGTTCCAAACCCATACTCACAAAGAGAGAAATGTCTACTCAGTCACACGCATGGGGGAAATGGTGACTGAGAGCCATTATTTGTGTTTCAGTAAAGAAAGTCTGAATAAATGATGACAGAATTCTCTCTATGCTTTTGATGATTGGGTATTTCGTCGTTAAACATGCTCTTTGCGCGTTGTCGTTGTTCAACATGCTCTTTGCATGTCGTCGTCGTTGAACATGCTCTTTGCGTGTTGTCGTCGTTGAACATGCTCTTTGCGTGTTGTCGTCGTTGAACATGCTCTTTGCTTGTCGTCGTCGTCGTTGAACATGCTCTTTGCGTGTCGTCGTTGTCGTCGTTGAACATGCTCTTTGCGTGTTGTCGTCGTTGAACATGCTCTTTGCGTGTTGTCGTCGTTGAACATGCTCTTTGCGTGTCGTCGTTGTCGTCGTTGAACATGCTCTTTGCGTGTCGTCGTCGTTGTTGAACATGCTCTTTGCGTGTCGTCGTTGTCGTCGTTGAACATGCTCTTTGCGTGTCGTCGTCGTCGTTGAACATGCTCTTTGCGTGTCGTCGTTGTCGTCGTTGAACATGCTCTTTGCGTGTCGTCGTTGTCGTCGTTGAACATGCTCTTTGCGTGTCGTCGTTGTCGTCGTTGAACATGCTCTTTGCGTGTCGTCGTCGTCGTTGAACATGCTCTTTGCGTGTCGTCGTTGAACATGCTCTTTGTGTGTTGTCGTCGTTGAACATGCTCTTTGCGTGTTGTCGTAGTTGAACATGCTCTTTGCGTGTTGTCGTCGTTGAACATGCTCTTTGCGTGTCGTCGTCGTCGTTGAACATGCTCTGTGTGTTGTCGTCATCGTCGTTGAACATGCTCTTTGCGTGTCGTCGTCGTTCAACATGCTCTTTGCGTGTCGTCGTCGTTGAACATGCTCTTTGCGTGTTGTCGTCGTTGAACATGCTCTTTGCGTGTTGTCGTCGTTGAACATGCTCTTTGCGTGTCGTCGTCGTCATCGTTGAACATGCTCTTTGCGTGTCGTCGTTGAACATGCTCTTTGTGTGTTGTCGTCGTTGAACATGCTCTTTGCGTGTCGTTGTCGTCGTTGAACATGCTCTTTGCGTGTCGTCGTCGTCGTTGAACATGCTCTTTGCGTGTCGTCGTCGTCGTTGAACATGCTCTTTGTGTGTTGTCGTCGTCGTCGTTGAACATGCTCTTTGCATGTTGTCGTCGTTGAACATGCTCTTTGCATGTTGTCGTCGTTGAACATGCTCTTTGCGTGTCGTCGTTGAACATGCTCTTTGCGTGTCGTCGTTGAACATGCTCTTTGCGTGTCGTCGTCGTTGTTGAACATGCTCTGCGTGTCGTCGTCGTCGTCATTGAACATGCTCTTTGCGTGTCGTCGTCGTCGTCGTTCAACATGCTCTTTGCATGTTGTCGTCGTCGTTGAACATGCTCTTTGCGTGTCTTTGAACATGCTCTTTGCGTGTCTTTGAACATGCTCTTTGCGTGTCGTTGAACATGCTCTTTGCGTGTTATCTTGTCGTCGTTGAACATGCTCTTTGCGCGTTGTCGTCGTTGAACATGCTCTTTGCGTGTTGTCGTCATTGAACATGCTCTTTGCGTGTCGTCGTCGTTGAACATGTTCTTTGCATGTTGGCTGTTTTGGCTAATTTGTGCTTTCAGGTGCGAGGATGAATGTGGTCCTTTCAGCAGATTCTAGATAAACGTTCAGATTAGCGCTTGACCAATATGTGGCTTTTTCCGCACATATGGTCCTGAATAAATGTCCTCATGTTTCACCATTCCACATATTTCCACATCCAAATCGAAACAGAAAACGTGAAGAATTCCACAGATTCCGTCTGGGTCGAGTTATTGTTTATTTGGGTTATTTGAAGCATTTCTGTTTTTGGGACGAGATGATATTCCCATGGCATCATCACACACTTGTTAGGGACTTGTTGTGGACCGAGATATAAGAAATGACTTGGACAGCTGTTATCAAGCACACAGCTCATAAGTGTTGAGATGGAGTTTGTGTTTGTGTGCCGTTGTGTTTATTTCTGATGATCAGATAAAGATAAATCTGGAAGGGAGCGAATTGCCCCTCTACCTAAATGTATGATTGCCAATCAGATGAGCAACTTGATGCATTAATATAGTGTGTGTGTGTGTGTGTGTGTGTGTGTGTGTGTGTGTGTAAGTGAGAGTGTGTGTGTGTGTGTAAGTGAGAGTGTGTGTGTGTGTGTGTGTGTGTGTGTGTGTGTTTAACAGAATTTAGAGTCAGAAATAATTGTATTGCGTTGTAACAATTGTACTAGGAACAATTCACCAATTTCCTCACCCTCATGTTGTTCCAAACCAATGTGTTTCTTTGGGCCTGCAGAATCGCTGAACACTAGAGCTGCAACTATTGATTTATTTTAATAATCAAATAATCTTTGATTTATTGGATTAAAAACAGTGACGTCACTGTTTCTCCACACATGCCGCACATGTCTGATTAATTGTATTCATTTATTTGATCACCCTTTTGATGATTAAATGTAGTTAAAACTCTTCTGTGTAACACAAAAGGAGATGTTAAGCAGAAACACAGTGAAAGTGGATGGAGGCCGCTGTGGTCACCATTCACCTTCATTAAATGGAAAATAGCAGCATGAACATTCTGCTAAATCTCCATTTGTGTTCCACTGAAGAAAGAAAGTCACACGGGCTTTGCAACACAAAGTAATTGATGACTGAATGACTCTCATATTTTCTTTCATTCCTCTCTTCCACCTTTATACTCCACGCCTATCGTGTTATTGTCCGCCCACGGATATCCCATGATCATCCACTTCCGAGTCTGTCTGCCGCGCTGGAAAGCACCACGATTGCGTAAAACAAAGGTTTTAAAGCTGCTTGCAACACAATTGAGTCGCTGTAGTTTGTGATCTTATCTCTCTGTATGCCTGTTGTTTTTCACTCTGTCCTCTCAGACGTGTCCGCACTCGTCTCTCGATATCTGTTTCTCCAGTATCCTGTGTTTATCTTCCTGCTCCTTTCTGCAGACAGTCTCGCTCTGTTCTCGTCTGTATGCGCTCCAAAAATCAAAAGTTTTACGGAGGAGTTTTTATTAAAATAATAATACTGGTTGAACATCCCACAGTTCAACATGGTGGACTTGTGATGAATGTTTAAAACATGTTATACATGAGTTCACTGTAACAATGTTCTGTATACACAAATCCAAATGTTTATGTTTGCATAAAAACACATTTAAGGGGTGTTCAAACACGTTGTTGTGCTGGAAAATAAAGCTTGATGCAACGAACAGAACGCAGGCGTCTCGTTTTGAACGGGCTCCTCTCCGAGCTGAAAAAGCAGTAATGAAATGTGGCACTAGTCCGATCGGGCCAGTGATCCTTCTGAACATTTCCTGATATCATGACGGATACATGAAAGTGAATGGAGACTGGGGCTGTCCAAAATAATAATAATAATAATAATAATTTTATTTTTTATAGCGCCTTTCAAGAACCCAAGGTCGCTTTACAAAATAATACAAACAGTTGACAGACAAAGAGACAAGCAATCTGCTAGTTATAACAATTAAACAAGCAGAAAAGCAGATGGAGACAACAATGACTATGAATAATTAACATGAGGAAAAAGAAGACATACATTTTGATAAAGAAAACATGTAACATAAAATAATGAAAAAGTGGAGGACAGAGAAATAGAATGGAAAATAATTATTTACTGAGCAAGGTGAATATATGAGTTTAAAGTTGAGATTTGAAGGTCTGTAGGTTAGGGGTGGCACGAAGATCAGACGGCAGCTCATTCCACAGCTTAGGGCGACGACACTAAATGCCCTATCACCCACAGTAGAGAGTTTATACCTGGGTACGACAAGCAAATTATCATTGCTAGATCTGAGCGTCCGAGCAGGAACATATGGTTGCACTAACTCAGCGAGGTATTTAGGTGCGGGGCCATGACAGGCTTTATAACCGAAGACTAACAGTTTAAACTGGATGCGATTGACCACAGGAAGCCAGTGAAGTTGGGAAAGGATAGGAGTGATATGTGCAGATTTATTGTTCAATGTAAGGGCTCGAGCAGCAGAGTTTTGGACCATTTGAAGGCGATGTATAGCTTTGGTGGGTAGGCCGCTATATAGGGAGTTACAGTAGTCCAATCTGGAGGTTATAAAAGCGTGTATAACAGTTTCCGCATCTCCAAAGTTAAGAGAGGGGCGTATGCGAACAATATTCCGCAAGTGAAAGAAGCATGATTTAACAACCTGACTGATGTGTGAGTGAAAACATAACGAGGGATCGAACAAAACTCCCAGATTTGCACAGTTTCTGAAGGCCTAATCTGAACACCATCAATATCAATAAAAAAGTCATGCCCGGGTAAGCGCTGTGATTTAGGGCCAAACAACAGGATTTCAGTTTTCCCAGCATTAAGCTGAGACAACCAGCATTATCAGACAACCATGTTTTAAGTTCCTGAAGGCAGGAGACAACAGACATGGGTGGACAAAGTGGGTTGGGTTTAGCCATGAAATAAATTTGAATATAATCAGCGTAACTATGAAAGTTGAGCCCATGCCATCTGATGATCTGACCTAATGGCAGCACATAAATGAGAAATAATAAAGGACCAAGTACAGAACTTTGAGGTACACCATGAGAAATAGTGACAGTACGGGATCAATTCTCACCTATCTTAACAAATTGCTGTCTATCCGATAGATATGAAGTTAACCACTGAAGAGCCGCACCAGTGATACCTATTGCAGAGAGTCTAGAAAGAAGTGTAGAGTGGCATACAGTGTCAAATGCTGCACTGAGATCAAGAAGAACCAGGATACTATGGGCACCAGAATCAGAAGCCAGAAGGAGATCATTTACCACTTTTAAAAGTGCTGTTTCTGTGCTATGATATGGACGAAAACCAGATTGAAGCGGTTCAAAGAGATTGTTTTTCTAAATGTGACTGCAGGTGTGCCACAACTACCTTCTCAAGTAGCTTGCCAACGAAAGGGAGGTTCGATATTGGTCTATAATTGTTCTGAATGGCGTTGTCGAGGCCGGATTTCTTTAGAATTAGAGTGATGGCCGCTACTTTCAGATCATGCGGAACATAGGCAGTGGCAAGACATGTGTTTATAATATGAGTAATAGGTTGAATAAGTGATGGCAAAAGAGTTTTTAGAAGGTATGTTGGAATAGGATCAAGTGTACAGGAGGAAGAATTTGATTTGATGATCAGTTTTTCAACCACAGATGTATTTGTGAGTAAAAAGGTGTCTAGCGGATAGCCTATCAAAGATGGAGTGGAATGCGAAGTTGCAGTTGGAGAAAAAGTTTGATAAATGTTATCAATTTTTGTAAGAAAAAGGACTGAAAGTATCACAGAGATCAACAGAGCCAGTAATAGCTACAGAGGATGGTTTGACCAGTTTGATATCTCTGAGAAAAGAGTTTTAGGTTTGCACTTGGCTTTGTTGATAACAGTAGAAAGATAGTCAGAGCGTGCAATGTTAAGTGCTTCTTTATATTTGACTACTGAATCTGAAAAGGCCATGGCATGGACAAGAAGGGAAGATTTTTTGTAAAGTCTTTCAAGACGCCTACACTTTGATTTCATAACTCTAAGCTTAGGGGTAAACCAAGGAGAGGAATGGGTAGACGGGACCGTTCTCGTTATTAATGGGGCAAGCTCATTCAAAACATTACAAATAGATTCATCATAGGTTGAAACTATCTCATCAGGACTCAGAAGATTGAGTGAGGAAGGAAGAGCAGACACAGCAATAGCAGCAGAGAAATTGTCAACAGTTACAGATCTCAGGTTACGGTAAGATATGGTCGTTTTTGTTTTTGTTTTTACAAGGGGAAGTGAGAAGTTGAAGACAATTAGTTTATGATCAGAGATGCCCAAGTCATGACCCTGAGCATGCACATTTTCAATACCAACAGTACAAAGCAAATCGAGAGTATGACAGTGAGAATGTGTGGATAAATCGATATGCTGAGATACTTCAAAATAGTCCAGAACAGACATAAAATCTTTTGCAGCAGTACAATCAGAATCAACATGTATATTAACTGTAAAGCCACTAAAAGCACCGTAAAAGTATCAGAAAGTAATGGAAAAGAGCGGCCAGGATACATTATGATGTGTTTTATAGATTAACTTTAATGCCATTTCAGCCTGTGTAATATCCAGGAATCACTGGAACAGCTGCATCAAACATCAGAAAGCAGCTAGGCCGTTATATCCGCGTGACCACGTCTATAAGAGTAATCCCAATACTTGCTCCCAAAATGATTGGATCTTATTACGTGACCAAAAACAATGAACAAAGTGTTTTCTGATGATATACACGTTACAATGTGATGAAATACATTTATCATTTCCAAGTTTCTTTGATTTTCTTAATACTCTTTATGAAGATAAACACATGATGATAAAAGACAAAATATGAAATGCAATGGATCAGTAATTTACTCAGTAATCCATTATTATGTAGAGGGACCATTTTTTTAAGGCCCTGTGTGGTTGAATTCCAGAGATATGGGGCTCTCAATGGGGCTCCGTGTGTAAATTGTTCAATTTTACCCATTTTTTGCCATTCTGTTTGGTGATGCTCGAAGCACAGAAATGACACACTGCAGCTTTAAGAGTCTCTATCGAGAGGGTTTGTTATGGTCTAATAATATTTTGACTGTTCACATGCCACAGAACGTTTTTTCCAGATCCTCAGCGGGATGAACTGGAAACTGTGCTGAATTGTGTTGCATCAGTCAGTTTCACTGAGTCTGTGTGTTTGATAAGGGCCAACAGCCTCTTTATTTTGGAAAGGCCTCATCCGGAGATTGAACAGATTTTGGAATGAGCCAGGTATAAGCTCGGCATGGGATTCCCCCTATATAAAGCCAAAAAAACATTCCCAGCATGCACCGAGAGTTCAGTGCTTTCCCAACGACTCTGTGGAATGAACGTGCCACAGGGCCAGAGAACACATACATGTACAGTCACACACATGACAGAGAACACACGCATGTACAGTCACACGCATGAACACACGCATGTGCAGTCACACACACGACAGAGAACACACGCATATACAGTCACATGCATGAACACGCATGTACAGTCACACACACGACAGAGAACACACGCATGTACAGTCACACGCATGAACACGTATGTACAGTCACACGCACGACAGAGAACACACGCACGTACAGTCACACGCATGTACAGTCACACGCACGACAGGGAACACACGCACGTACAGTCACACGTATGACAGAGAACACACGCATGTACAGTCACACGCACGACAGGGAACACACGCATGTACAGTCACACGAACACAGAGAACACACGCACGTACAGTCACACGCACACAGAGAACACACGCATGTACAGTCACACGCATGACAGAGAACACACGCATGTACAGTCACACGCATGAACACACGCATGTGCAGTCACACACACGACAGAGAACACAAGCATATACAGTCACATGCATGAACACGCATGTACAGTCACACACACGACAGAGAACACACGCATGTACAGTCACACGCATGAACACGTATGTACAGTCACACGCACGACAGAGAACACACGCACGTACAGTCACACGCATGTACAGTCACACGCACGACAGGGAACACACGCATGTACAGTCACACGTATGACAGAGAACACACGCATGTACAGTCACACGCACGACAGGGAACACACGCATGTACAGTCACACGAACACAGAGAACACACGCACGTACAGTCACACGCACACAGAGAACACACGCATGTACAGTCACACGCACGACAGAGAACACACACACGTACAGTCACACGCACACAGAGAACACACGCATGTACAGTCACACGCATGAACACGTATGTACAGTCACACACACACAGAGAACACACGCATGTACAGTCACACGCATGAACACGCATGTACAGTCACACGCACACAGAGAACACGCATGTACAGTCACACGCATGAACACGTATGTACAGTCACACGCACACAGAGAACACACGCATGTACAGTCACATGCATGAACACGTATGTACAGTCACACGCACGACAGAGAACACACGCACGTACAGTCACACGTATGACAGAGAACACACGCACGTACAGGCACACGCACGACAGGGAACACGCACGTACAGTCACACGCACGACAGGGAACACACGCACGTATAGTCACGCACGACAGGGAACACACGCATGTACAGTCACATGTACGACAGAGAACACACGCATGTACAGTCACACGCACGACAGGGAACACATGCACGTACAGTCACGCACGACAGAGAACACACGCACGTACAGTCACACACACACAGAGAACACGCACGTACAGTCACACGCACACAGAGAACACAGGCACGTACAGTCACGCACGTACAGTCACACACACGACAGAGAACACATGCATGTACAGTCACACGTTTGACAGAGAACACACGCATGTACAGTCACACGCACACAGAGAACACACGCACGTACAGTCACACACGACAGGGAACACTCACGTACAGTCACACGCACACAGGGAACACACGCATGTACAGTCACACGCACACAGAGAACACACGCATGTACAGTCACACACACGACAGGGAACACACGCATGTACAGTCACACGCACACAGAGAACACACGCATGTACAGTCACACGCACACAGAGAACACACGCATTTACAGTCACACGCACGACAGGGAACACACGCATGTACAGTCACACGCACACAGAGAACACACGCATTTACAGTCACACGCACACAGGGAACACACGCATTTACAGTCACACGCACACAGGGAACACACGCACGTACAGTCACACGCACGACAGAGAACACACGCACTTACAGTCACACGCATGACAGAGAACACACGCACGTACAGTCACACGCACACAGAGAACACACGCACGACAGGGAACACGCACGTACAGTCACACGCACGACAGGGAACACACGCACGTACAGTCACACGCACGACAGGGAACACACGCACGTACAGTCACACGCACGACAGGGAACACACGCACGTACAGTCACACGCACGACAGAGAACACGCACGTACAGTCACACGTACGACAGGGAACACACGCACGTACAGTCACATGCACACAGAGAACACACGCATGTACAGTCACACGTACGACAGAGAACACACACATGTACAGTCACACGCACGACAGGGAACACACGCACTTACAGTCACACGCACACAGAGAACACACGCACGTACAGTCACACGCACACAGAGAACACAGGGACGTACAGTCACACGCACACAGAGAACACAGGGACGTACAGTCACACGCACGACAGAGAACACGCACGTACAGTCACACGCACGTACAGTCACACGCACGTACAGTCACGCACACAGAGAACACACGCACGTACAGTCACACGCACACAGAGAACACACGCACGTACAGTCACACGCACGACAGAGAACACAGGCACGTACAGTCACACGCACGACAGGGAACACACATGTACAGTCACACGCACGACAGGGAACACACACATGTACAGTCACACGCACACAGAGAACACAGGCACGTACAGTCACATGCACACAGAGAACACACGCACGTACAGTCACACGCACACAGAGAACACACGCACGTACAGTCACACGCACACAGAGAACACAGGCAAGTACAGTCACACGCACGACAGAGTACACAGGCACGTACAGTCACACGCACGACAGAGTACACAGGCACGTACAGTCACACGCACGACAGGGAACACACACGTACAGTCACACGCACGACAGGGAACACACGCATGTACAGTCACACGCACACAGGGAACACACGCACGTACAGTCACACGCACACAGAGAACACACGCACGTACAGTCACACGCACGACAGAGAACACACGTACGTACAGTCACACGCACGACAGAGAACACACGCACGTACAGTCACACACACGACAGAGAACACACGCACGTACAGTCACACGCGCACAGAGAACACACGCACGTACAGTCACACGCGCACAGAGAACACAGGGACGTACAGTCACACGTGCACAGAGAACACAGGGACGTACAGTCACACGCACACAGAGAACACGCGCACGTACAGTCACACGCGCACAGAGAACACACGCACGTACAGTCATGCGCACAGAGAACACAGGGACGTACAGTCACGCGCACAGAGAACACAGGGACGTACAGTCACACGCGTACAGAGAACACACGCACGTACAGTCACACACGCACAGAGAACACACGCACGTACAGTCACATGCACACTGAGAACACACGCATGTACAGTCACACGCACACGCACGTACAGTCACACGCACAGAGAACACACGCACGTACAGTCACACGCACGTACATTCACACACACACAAGACAGGGAACACACGCACGTACAGTCACTCACACACACACGACAGAGAACACACGCACGTACAGTCACACACACGACAGGGAACACACGCACGTACAGTCACACACATGACAGAGAACACACGCACGTATAGTCACACACACGACAGAGAACACACACACGTACAGTCACACACACGACAGGGAACACGCACGTACAGTCACACACACGACAGGGAACACACGCACGTACAGTCACACACACGACAGGGAACACACACACGTACAGTCACACACACGACAGGGAACACACGCACGTACAGTCACACACACGACAGGGAACACATGCATGTGGGAACATTTTCTGTTAATAACTTACATTTTGGTTTGTTCTTCACACAAAACTATCATATGACTTTAGAATGCTTTGAATATAACGCACACGTCATATTTACTATTTTTATTGGGGGTTTTTATGTCATTTTAGAGTTTGACAGCTCATGTTCTCAGTGACTTATTGTATGGAGACGAGCATCCTGGATATTCTTAAAAAAAACTCCTCTTCTGTGTTCCACTGAGGAAAGAAAAAATTATGTTCCTCCTTTAATACGGGCATCCATTTATGCATTTACATTTCTGCGTTTGACAGATGCTTTTATCCAAAGTGACTTCCAGAGCACTTATTACAGGGACAATCCCCCTGGAGCAACCTGGAGTTAAGTGTCTTACTCAAGGACACAATGGTGGTGACTGTGGGGATCGAACCAGCAACCTTCTGATTACCAGTTCTGCGCTTTAGACTATGCCTTCACCACTCCTTTTGCTTTCAGAGGGTCTGTTCATGCCTCCGACAGTCTCTGTTTGTGCAGATATGTGCCTCTGTTCAAATATAGCCAGCATATGCTGCGGGTCCATTCCTGTTGATGTTGACAGGTTTTTGCAAGCTGTGAGAAAGGGTTCTGATTGGATAGGAGCGTTTCTGTGTTTTCAGAGTGTAGTGATGCATGCCAAGCGTTTCCATCCACAACACAAAACAGAGGATGTATTATACACATTACAAACACGTATTATACGGAGAATGCAAGCGGTAAAAATCTAGAAGAAACTATGACATGTAAAAATCATTTTTATTCATGTGCACCATTACAACAATAATGTAATTACTACATATACATGCACAAGGAAACATACCGCTGTAAAGAGTTCCAGTTTCTCAGCTGTCCATGTCTTCACTGAAGTATAGCTGATGCGTTAATACAGACATGATGCTCCAGGTTCTGACCGAGAAGCAGATCAGTTATTAAAATTATTAAATGTTTCAATTCAAATAATTCATCCCACTTAAGATGACGTTCAGTCCAAACAAGCCCAAGCAGTGTGCGCACGCGTGCAAACCTCAGAAAGCACATAAAAGCCATCATTAATGTGTTCCGCATGACTCAGTGCTTTAATGCATGTCTTCTGAAGCAATCCGATCAGACCGTCAATATAACCCCTGACATCTGCAGTCTGCTTTACGATCAGGATTCAAAGCTGCACTTGGACAGCGCTTCACTCTTCAGAAGACTGGGATTAGTGCACTGGAGTGATTTATGATGGTTTATTATTATTATTATTATTATTATTATCTGGCTCTGAACCGTGACACGTTTGCACTCGATTAGCACTGTAACTTCTGTAGATAACGGAGGTGAAGTTGGCGAGATTGGAAAACTTGTTTTCCCTGTGATTGAAGTAACAACACTGAATGAGTGCGAATGACACGTGTCAACTGTGCCGATTGTGCTGCAAGAGATGCAAAGAATGCATGCTGCGGGCAAAAGACCATTCTTGCGGTCGTTTAGTAAGTTGTCATTTAGGAGACGCTTTTATCCAATGCAACTTCCAGTAGCTGATTACAGGGATGGAGTCCCAGAGTAAATTGAGGTGTTTAGTGTCCTGAAGGAGGATTGCTTGTTCCTTGTGGAGCTCAATCCAGAAACTCTGTTACCAGCTATGAGCTTCATTAACATATGAACAGCAGTGAGAAATGCATTGAAATGCGACATGCAAATGATGTCAATACCAGACAGGTCTGGTCAATTCTGTATGAACACATGAATGCTGCTGGGCTTCAGTTAGCTGTATCGTGGACTGTATGATCTGTCCAGATGTCACGGTTTGGGTTTGCCGTTGGTATTTTTCCACTCTGACTTGTACTGATTTTCCTGCGGCCCTGAGGGGTTGACAGGGGTCAGAGGTCAGGAGTTGTCTCTCTGTGCTGGTTAAACTTCAGCGACCGGCAGCCTAGATGAGGGTTAATGAGTGACCAATCTCTGAAACACCCCACAGGTTTGACTTCCCTCGAGAGGGCTCACTAATATAGTCAAACATGGTGCAGGCTGACTAGTTAGGACATTTTAGTGCTTCTTAGAAGACACACAAATGGGGCTCTGTGTATCTCCGCGAGTATTGCCCCTGACTATCACATACTTGGAGTCGTAAGTTTGAATTCAGGGTGTGCTGAGTGACTCCAGCCAGGTCTCCTTAGCAACCAAATTGGCCCGGTTGCTAGGGAGGGTAGAGTCACATGGGGTAACCTCCTCGTGGTCACTATAATGTGGTTCTCGCTCTCGATGGGGCGTGTGGTGAGTTGTGTGTGGAGAATAGCGTGAAGCCTCCACACGCACTACGTCTCCACGGTAACACACTCAACAAGTCACGTGATAAGATGCGCGGATTGACGGTCTCAGACATGGAGGCAACTGAGATTTGAGTCACTACACCACCACGAGGACTCCAAGTGCATTGGGAATTGGCCGTTCCAGATTGGGGAGAAAATAAAAAGACACAAATGGTCCAAATGATGTTTAACTTCTACTAAATGATATTAACAGGTTTGTGTGAGGGTTAGGTTTAGGGGTCGGGACACATCCCCGTGTGTGATGTATGTACGAATGCTCGTGTTGCATTTGCAATTTACCATCTATCCTTTTTTTTTAAAAAATTTTGTATATATTTTCTAGCAATAAACATATTACAAAAAATGTATATATATATATATATAATACACCAGAATGGGTTTCAGATTATAAGTGATGAATTAATGTATCACTCAGTAACTACTTTAAGTTTGTAATAGTTGATAAACCTAGATTCAGTGATATATACATATGAATATATTATATAAATATTAATAAAAGATAACTGCACAGATCAGAATGCAAGCTTATTTCGCCCTACCAACCATTTTCCATGTACAGTTTCATCACAATGAAGACAAACATTAATAGTGTCAAAACATACCAGCTGCTGGGAAATTACATTTCCCATAAATGACAGAAAATAACTTTGGGAACAGGGTTTAATTGTTGAGTTTTGCAAATGCAACTGGGTCATGCTGTGAAATCTTGCCTTTAGTGTCCCTCATTAACATATCAACAATGACTTAAAGAAGAGATAATGATACATTTGTATTTCATGTTTTTATGAACATTGTCAACCCTGTTACAGTCACACTTATTAGTATTACTATTTGTTCATAATGACATCATCCTCCAGGATCTGAACTCAATTCAATTACGTGTCTCCTCTTTTTCATCACTTTATTCTTAAAGTAGCAAACATCTTAAATTGTCATCCCTGTTAAATCCTGACCATTGTACAGTATATTTGTAAAATAATCCGCATTAAATTCTCTAATAAACACCTTGCAGTGTCATGGCCTTGAACATAATGGCTAAAAGGACCATTCTTTGTCCGCTATAATGTTTAAAATCGTACAGAAATGTACTTTAACCATCACCTTTTTAAAAATGGTCAAGGCAGCGATTTCATGGAATGTCTCTACAATGTGTAAACATCGTGCTGTAGAAAGGGTATGAGTGATGTCACTTCCTGTGTGTCACAATTTTAAGGAATGTTACATTGTTTCTCCCTCTCTCTTTCTGTGGTGGGTGTGTGCGCTGGGGTTTTTCCCTTGGAAGAACGGGAGTCTTTGTCTTTTGTTGGGAGCAACACAGAGACACACAAAGTGTCTGGCAACCTTTACACACACACACACATACGCAGACTCATACTTCAATATAATACTGTACTAAAGAGGTGAATTCTGGGAGCTAAACTCACAGCGTGTTGCGTTCATAGAAACGGTGAACAAGGCGGCTCTCATACAGTAAACAGCCTCGGCTAAATGCAGTCGGCCTGCTTCAGCAACAAAATGACAAACACAGCTGGTAGTCATGGTTACCATCCACTGCAGTCACTGTGTCTTCTGCTGTGTGGCCAAGATAGTTTCATTCCTTCAGAAACCTTAAAATAACACAGACCGATGTGTGTCTCTGTGTCAGGCATAATTGTATAGTCGGACCGTTGGCCCTAGAAGACTGTGACCACATGTGCATGAAACTGAGTAAAACTAAAGACTTAACTTGGAAAAGCAGATGTCCATTACACTTTGCTGATAATCTGTGCAAGTTTGTAATCTGTTGCTCACATGTGACATGTTAAGTGAATCAGCTCACCTGGTAAAGCTGATTGGTCCTTTGACATGTGATCGGTTAGCCAATCATCCATGTCTGTCTCTGTGTAGCATGTACATCTCTCGGTTTTGACGATTGCACTGCGAGAATGCTATTTGCTCGGGTGGTTGCTGGGGCTTTTTCTTTTATCAGCTTGCACAGTAAGGTCTGCTTTTGACACATAGAAACGCATCTTTTACAAGGTAAGCCTTAGCCAATTCTGGCTGGCACACATCACTATCTTGAGTCATTAAATTAAATGTATAGGTAGTCTCACTTGTAAACATGTTCAGGTATGCATTTAAGCCATTAGGCCAAGCATTCTGGAGGCACACATAGAAATTTCGCTCATTAGCAGTAGCCATTTGGCACACCTAGCTAGCGTACACTTGGTGCACATGGCTCTTTGGAGCAGCAGCAGTACAAAAGTCTTGGCGATAGATCTGCTTTGTTGGGGGGTTGTGTTTGGTGCAGCTTCCCTGCTTTGTGTGGGATTGTTTGTCTATTTGTGCAGCAGCTTGTTCATATCTGCTTGATGCAGCATGTCATGCGTTGTGTAAATGGGCATTAGCATGTCCACATGCTTAACTCGGTTTGTCTGTACTTTTGCGCAGTAGTTAGTCTCCGTACTTGCTCTGCAGCATCCAGAGCATAATGATGTGAGAGCAGAGGCAGGTTCAAACACAGATTAGTATTCCAGACATATATAAAGTAATAAATACTGTGGCTGTCTGTAATGTTCAATGTCGATTTGCACGGGATAAGCGATGTCTGTGTAAATCGCAGAGATGGGAATATCGACAGTATTTAAACACTGCCGTCACACATAACTGACCCATCAGGAAATGTATTTATCATATTAAAATGCTAAATCTTTCAGAGACTTGTCACGGCTGATACGTTATTCTTTTTTTTATGTTCATCAATATACTGCATAAAATACTGAAAAGTGGCAATAAAATATATTAACCTAATTAACATGGACTTATTAACCAAATGTATTCATCTTCGATCTCTCCCCCTCTCTGAAGATTGTCTTTTTAATGTAACTTTATCAGTTCGATACAGATACCGCCCCTTTAAATTTCTTCAATGTAGTTCACTAGTTGTAGTTGAATTACTCTAAATGACCTTGCCGAACTCGTTTCAGAGTAGCGTAGACGGTAATGTTTGGACGGTTGCTGCATGAAGGTGTTGTAGCTCATGTGTGTCCACCCGAGATCAGCTCTTTTCAGATTCCAGTATTGAGCAGAAATGGAACAGATCTGAAGTCAGTTCACATGCTATGATATTGCAATACAGGAAGGTCAGAGAGCAAGTCCTGCTGATTCGAGGAGGATTATTAACTCTGTGTGTGTGTGTGATAGAAGTGCAGAAATCTCTATGAACATCTGCACATTAGATTTCTGACCTTCGTCTGTGCATGTTTCGTCAGATTTCAGCTCCAGTTCAGTTCTGCTAAAAACAGCTGTTTCATCATTTTTATTTAGAAGCGTGGATGTTTGATTTGCGTCACTTCCTGTGGGGGTGTCACAAGAACAGACCGGCGGAAGCCAACATTACCATCGCAGACACTGAGTGTGTGTGATCCAGTCTGAGAGACGGACAGTTTTCTTTTCATGGTTCGTTGAATCATGAAGTTGAGAGTCAAAGTTTCACTACTGTCTGTTCCGCAATGTTCTTCCACATTTCTTACAGCGACTAAATTCCACAAACACACTTACGGCTTTGTGCGTGCGTGTGTGTGTGTGTGTGCGCGTGCGTGTGTGTGTGTGTGTGTCTACAAATATTTACCAGAGCAAAAAACTGTGGAAGAGAAAGTTTCTGTGTGCGCATCCAGACACAGAGCTCTCTGTCTTCTGCAGCCTTTTGCTACATCTTTGACTTCACACACACACATGCATTCACGCACACACACACACACACACACACATGCATGCACGCACACACACGCATGCACGCACACACTCATGCATGCACACTCGCACACACACACACACACACACACATGCACGCACCCACACACATGCATGCAAACACACACACACATGCATGCATGCACACACACGCACCCACACACATGCATGCACGCACACACACATGCATGCACGCGCACACACACATGCATGCACAAACACACACATGCATGCACGCACACATGCACGCACGCACGCACACACATGCATGCACAAACACACACACACACATGCACCCACACATGCACGCACCCATGCATGCACGCACGCATGCACCCACACACACACATTACACACATGCACGCACACACACTACACACACAAATGCATGCACTCACACACTACACACACAAATGCATGCACACTACACACATGCGCACACACACACTACACACACAAACGCATGCACACACACACAAACACTACACACGCATGCATGCATGCACGCACACATACACAAGCACACACGCATGCGCACACACACACTACACCTGTGCATGCCTGCACGCACGCACGCATGCACGCACACACACAGCACGCTGCATGCACGCACGCACGCACGCACACACACACATGCACACACACATGCACACACACCCACACATGCACGCACACACACACACATGCACGCGCACACACTACACACACAAATGCATGCACTCACACACTACACACACAAATGCATGCACTCACACACTACACACACAAATGCATGCACTCACACACTACACACACAAATGCATGCACTCACACACACTACACACACAAATGCATGCACTCACGCACACTACACACACAAATGCATGCACTCACGCACACTACACACACAAATGCATGCACTCACGCACACTACACACACAAATGCATGCACTCACCCACACTACACACACAAATGCATGCGCTCACGCACACTACACACACAAATGCATGCACTCACGCACACTACACACATGCGCGCACACACACACACTACACACACAAACGCATGCACACACACACAAACACTACACACACAAACGCATGCATGCATGCACGCCCACATACACAAGCACACACGCACGCGCACACACACACTACACCTGTGTATGCCTGCACGCACACGCACACACACACAGCACGCTGCATGCACGCACGCACACACTACACACACACGCACGCACACACACTACACACGCATGCACATGCACGCACGCGCACACACACTGCACGCACGCACACACACTACACACACGCATACACACACACTACACGCATGCACGCACACACACACACTACACACACGCATGCACACACACTATACACACACGCATGCACGCACACTACACGCACGCACACACACTACACACACGCATGCACGCACACACACGCACTACACACGCACGCACACACTACACAAACAAATGCATGCACGCACGCTCTCTTACACACACACCCACACACAATTACTCACATTTTTATCAGCACACAGTTAAATCCTATTTCACATAATTTGCTCATCCTGTTATTCACTCACTCATTCAAACATTCATGCATTCACATGTGCATTCTTTTGTTTGTTTGTTCATTCATTCACTTGTTTATTCACTCAAGCATTAATGTTCACTTGTTCATTTGTCCATTTGCTCATCCTATCATTCATTTAATCATTCATTTATGAATTCAAAGCATGCACCTGTTCATTTGTTTGTTCGTTCATGTATTATTTTATTCACTAATTCATTTGTTTGTTAATTTATTCATTCGTTCTTTCATGCATTTGTTCATGTATTCACAAACTCAATAATTTAATACAATGTGATAATTCACTCATTCACCTGTCCCTTCATTATCTTGTTTTCTTTTGTTCCTTAATCTATTCAAATTTGTTCTTCATTCACTCCATTATTCATTTATTTGTTTATTTATTTATTCAATAATTCACTCATCCATTCATTTGTTCATTCAAGAGTTTTTATTAATTCATTCACATCGTTCAACCACATGTTCAGTTATTCATGGACTCATCCATTCATTCACTCGATTGTTCATTCATTTATTTATTTATTCAATAATTCACTCATCCATTTGTTTGTTCATCCATGTGTTATTCACTCATTGATTCACTTGTTCATTAACTCATTCACCCGTTGTTCATTCATTCATTTATTCACTCATAGACTTCTGTGCTGGCAATTACATTTTTAACAGACTCCTTTGCCTTGCTATTGTCATAGCTAACATTTTATGCATCCTAAATACACACATTACTACACAACTACACAAATCATCTCAAACATGCTCACATTCACTCACGCTTGGTTGGCAAGTACACGTTAAACGTGTAATAATGAATATGTGTGTGTGTGTGTGTGTGTGTGTCCTGTGAGTTTGAGTGTGTGTGTGTATGTGTGTGTGTGTGTGTGTGTGTGTGTGTCCTGTGAGTTTGAGTGTGTGTGTGTGTGTGTGTCCTGTGAGTTTGAGTGTGTGTGTGTATATGTGCGTGTGTGTGTGTTATAAGGCTGGGTCTAAAGGCTGAAACAGGCAAATCTTCACATTGAAGACATTTAAAAAGTGCCCAAAATAAATCATAAAGTCCCGTTTCATATTCAGTGTGAATGAGACCATCATATAACAACAAGAATAAGTTTCAATCTGGGCATAAAACTGCTCAACAGATGTATTATTCAGTAATGAGCGGGCATTATCTGTTTATTTGGGATGCAGCTTGAACAGAACATGTCCGATACAGATTAACACATCACATTTATTTCTCAGTCTTGTTGGCAGAGCCGGTGGAGCAGGGCAGTATTGAAGGAAAGACGCTGAAGATCACAGATTTTGGACTGGCACGAGAGTGGCATAAAACCACTAAGATGAGCACAGCGGGCACATACGCCTGGATGGCACCAGAGGTCATCAAATCATCCACCTTCTCGAAGGGAAGCGACGTGTGGAGGTGAGAAACACTGTTGCTATGAGATTTTAGTGTCTGGAGTTGTGATATTACTTTCCCTCAGCAGACGGTTTCACGCACCTGCGGGTGAGACTCGCGGGCATCCGATTCCTCTTAGTAAAGCTTGAAGCGTTTGGAACAGTGTTGACTAACCATCCAACAACATACTTGTTGATTTGAGAAGTCAATTGGCGATGTAATCCAACTTTTGTCTTCTGTTACTCTCCCTCTGGCTGCTTTTGAACTTTTTGGAACATCTCAAGGTTTGCACATTGTAGAGTTTCGAGTACAAGCTCTTCTCTACACTCCGCCGTATTTGACAACGGTTTACACTGAAACAATTGCTCTTAAAACATGTGTGTGAGCCAAAGACTTTCTCAAAGCAGCGTTCAATACTCTGGAAACGGCTCATTTCCCTCGAACGCACTCCAAGACGTTTTAATGTACTTCGATGAAGTGCAGCCGATTGCCCACATGTGCAGGGCAGTCGTAAATGCTCTCATGAAATTTACACGTTTCATTTCAAAGATCTGGGCACTGTATTTGTAACGCCCTCACAGTCATTTAAAGGGTTTAGATTTGTGTCTTTAAATGAGAAAGCATTTAGTGTGTGTGTTTGTGGCTGTATTTATGTGAACGCTGTAATTAGACGGCTATATAAAACTTCTGCGGGCTGTCTCACCCCCGCTGTCTCTCTCTCTGTAGTTATGGTGTGTTACTGTGGGAGCTGTTGACGGGTGAAGCTCCCTACAGAGGGATCGACGGTCTCGCTGTGGCTTATGGAGTCGCAGTGAACAAACTGACGCTCCCGATTCCCTCCACCTGCCCTGAACCCTTCGCTCAGCTTATGTCAGGTGAGTTCATTCATTCATGTATGTTTGTTCTTTTATTCAATTGCTCATTCATTCATTCTTTTATTCACTTATTCATTCATTCACTCATTCATTCATGTGGCATTCATTTATGTGGGATTTCATTCATGTGTTTGTTTACTCATTCGTGTATGTTTGTTCTTTTATTCTCTTGTTCATTCATTCACTCATTCATTTGTTATTTTATTCACTTGCTTGTTCATTCATTCACTCATTCATTTGTTCTTTTAGTCACTTGCTCGTTCATTCACTCATTCATTCATGTGGGCATTCATTCATTTATGGGTTTGTTTCGTCATTCATGTATGTTTGTTCTTTTATTCATTCATTCATTCACTCATTCATGTATGTTTGTTCTTTTATTCACTTGCACGTTCATTCGTTCACTCATTCATTCATGTGGGCATTCATTCATTTATGTGTTTGTTTACTCAAAGTATGTTTGTTCTTTTATTTGCTTGCTCGTTCATTCACTCATTTGTTCATTCACTCATTCATTCGTTCTTTTAGTCACTTGCTTGTTCATTCATTCACTCATTCATTCATGTGGGCATTCACTCATTCATGTATGTTTGTTCTTTTATGCACTTGCTCAATCATTCATTCACTCATTCATGTATGTTTGTTCTTTTATGCACTTGCTCATTCATTCACTCATTCATTCATGTGAGCATTCACTCATTCATTTATGTTTGTTCTTTTATGGACTTGCTCAATCATTCATTCACTCATTCATTCATGTGAGCATTCATTCATTCATGTATGTGTTTGTTTACTCAATGTATTTTTGTTCTTTTATTCACTTGCTCGTTCATTCATTCACTCATTCATTCATGTAGGAATTCATTCATTCATTTATGGGTTTGTTTACTCATCCATGTATGTTTATTTTATTCACTTGCTCATTCTTTCATTGATTCACTCATTCATTTGATTATTTGTTCATTCGTTCTTTCACTTGTTTAATTGTCATCTTGCTATTCATTCATTTATGTGTTTGTTCTTTTATTCATTCACTCATTCATTTATGTGTTTGTTCTTTTATTCACTTGCTCATTCATTCATTTACTCATTCATTTGTTCATTCACATACAGTATGTTCGTTCTTTTATTCACTCATTCGTTCTTTCACTTGTTTAATTGTCAACTCGTGTACTTATTAATTTTTTAATTCATATTAATCAGACTAATCTGTTTGCTATTCATTTACTCTTTGTATATTCATACATTTGTTCATTTTTTCGCTTGTTCGTTCATTCCTTTGTTCATGTATTCACTTGTTTTTTTCATTTATTAATTTACTCTACACTTGTTCAATCATTTAATTCATTAATTTCTTCATTCACCTGTTTATTCATTAGCTTGTTTTTTTCATTCATTTGTTTGCTTGTTCATTCATTCACATTGTTTTCATTCATTTATTCACTTGTTCTTTCATTTATTTGTTCAATTATTCACTAATCCGTTTTTTGTTTGTTCATTTATTCACTAGTTCATTCATTTGTTAATTCACTGGTTCATTCACTCATTCACATGTTAGTTTATTCGTTCATTTATTTGTTCAATTATTCACATACATTTGTTTGTTCACTCATTCATTTGTTCGCTCATTTGTTTATTCGCCATTTTATTAGCTTGTTATTTCATTCATTTACTCGATTATTAATTTGTTTGTTCATTCATTTGTTTGTTCACTCATTCATTTGTTAATTTTCTGGTTAATTTGTTCGCTCATTCACCTATTCACTTATTCACCCATTCATTCATAAGCTTGCTTTTTCATTCATTCATTTGTTTTGTTCATTCATTTATTAATTCCTTTGTTCAGTTATTCACTAATCCATTTGTTCGTTCATTCATTCACGTGTTCATTTATGCACTAGTTAATTCATTCATTTGTCAATTTGCTGGTTCATTTGTTCATTCATTTGCGTATTTCATTCATTCATCAGTTTTGTTCTTGAATTTACTCATTCATTCATTTATTTGTCAGTTATTCACTAATCCATTTGTTCGTTCAGTCATTCACTTATTTTAATTTATTCACTAATTTCATTAGTTATTCTTTTCAATCGAACATTAATGTCTTAATTTGTTCACTCATTCATTCCTTTATTCACTTGTTCATTCATTTGTTAACGCAGTATATCCTACTTTCTCAGTTACTGTGATATGTGACCCCAATAAATGGTTTGTGTGTAGAGTGCTGGGATCAGGACCCTCACCGGCGGCCCAGTTTCAGGTGTATTCTGGATCAGTTGACGGCACTGGAGGAGCAGGTGTTGAACGAGATGCCTCCAGATTCATTTCATTCTCTTCAGGACGACTGGAAGCATGAGATCCAGAGCATGTTTGATGAGCTTAGGGCCAAAGAGAAGGTATCTGATCACAGGAATCATGGGAGATATGTTTCTGGTTGGCAGTGTACTGTCCATTACTACAATTGACCATGGTGAAACACAGCAGTTGCATTGCACGATACGCTCAAATATCATGATTCTTCTCAGTTTCTTGTGCTCGTACTATTTAATGTCTTCTTTAAACAAAACAATAAAATGTTTTATTTGTAATGCATGTTTATTATACAAGTCATTATCTCTTATTTACCATGATAAATATTGCAATGTGTTTTTATTATTGTTATAATTATGATTAATATTGCTGCAGTTCTTCACTCTCATGAATATGAACGGTCTATGTTGTGCATGCGTGCAGGAGTTGCGCTGTCGTGAGGAGGAGTTGAAGCGTGCGGCGCTGGAGCAGAAGTCTCACGAGGAGTTTCTCCGTCAGCGCGAGCAGCAGTTAGCGCAGTGGGAACAGGACGTGTTCGAGCGGGAACTTTCACTCCTCATCCTCCATCTGAACCAGAACCACAAACCCAACGTGAAGAAGCGCAAAGGGACGTTCAAGAAACACAAACTGAAAGTGAAGAACGGAGAGAAGATCAGCATGCCGCAGGGTGAGGAATACATATTAGCACAATGCTAGGTCAATAGTCAATCTTATAATGTGAGTTCAGTATCCTGTTAATCTCAAATAGTGGTCGACTGATGTGGGGTTTTAATGGCCGATATCCAGAGAGCAGGGAGGCCGATACAATCCCAATGTATCACACAATTAAAGTTAATGGGAGAAATTAGAACGCCCAACTGCATCCAACGGTCAACAGATGTAGATGGGAAGTCCTGCCTTACAGGTGAAAGAGCCAGTCACCTTTTACAGACATCACCTGTCAATCATCTTGAGAACATGCATGCGCATTAGCTATAAAAGCTGGGAAAATGGTGTTTTTTAAGGGTAATCTGAGGTAAAGAAGAACTTATGATACCAGTGTTGTCAGATTTTACTGCTGATTTGAAATATGTTCTTTGATCGTAATCTTTACCGACCGTTTTGGTGGTTTTGGTCTTTCTCCATTTAAGTAGGTAGGAGCTGTTCAAGTTGTGTGAGGTTGGTTTATTATAAAATAATACGTTAGAAAAAATTTAGT
>JAVLUX010000002.1:407500-452500 GCA_032164185.1 Moxostoma hubbsi | reverse complement strand
GTTGCAGTTTTATGTAGGATAATCCTGTTTGCAATAGTTCATAGGGAATAGTTTGCGGGCAATCTAAACATGTTGCTGGTTTTTGAGAATGAGTTCATGTCACACAACCTGTCCATGTTGACATCTGACAAGTGAAAGATACATCTAACCTTTGACATCAACATATATAGGAAGTGTTTTCTCCTCCCTTTGAAAAGTTGTGACGGTTATAGTCACTATAACTATACATGATTATTTGGTTGGTTGTGACCCACCAGTTGTAAACCACTGCTCTAATTCCTCCTCCTGTCCTGTTTCTTTGCCAGTGTTGGATCTGCCGTTGTATCAAGACAGTTTTGAGTCCGAGGACAAATCTCCAATGCCATTCGCTCTGTATCCAGACCCTCGACTGTGGAGCCCCAAAACCCGTCGTCTAGAGGTCAACATCATCCCGCGCCCCCGGCCATCCCCTGTCCGACAACGCATTGACCCTTGGAGTTTTGTATCAGCTGGCGTGGCAGACAAACCTGCTGCCAAGAAAGCCACTTGTTCAAGCAGTCCCACGAGCCCTCGACTGGGGTACCACCCCTCGCCTACAAACCCCTTCACAAACTGTGACCCCTTCCCTTCCCCGGACTGTGACCCCTTCAATCTGAAGCTCGACCCTTCCATGAACATGGACCACTTGTCCTTTGACCCCTTCTCCACCCCTTTCCCTACCTCACGCTCCGCCCCCTGTTCGACAAACGGAAGCCCCAATCTTTCTCTCAGGGTGGCCCCTCTAAACCTGGCGGACTCGCCGCTCATTGACCTCGGATGGGTGGGTGTCAACAAACCGCTAGATGTCGCCAAAGAGCGTGTCCACCCTCGCCGAACTCTAGGGCTCAGCCCCTTCAGGTCGCCTACGCAACTTAGAGACGACAGGTTCTGAACGTTAAGTCCAGAAACGTACTCTACACAAACTTCCAAACGCAAACATTGGCCAATGCATTGGTCTCGTCGTACAACCTTGTCATGTGCTTTTGCGTTACTGTAGAGGTAATGTATGTGTGTGCGCCATTAAAACAGATGTGTTGCTATTCAGGTATTGGTTTAAAACATATCAACAACTTGTTCATCAATATCTTCAAACTGTTGAGCCGCCATGACAGTTGTTGACCTGAAAGAGAAAACTGACCGTAGAAGACCAAGCTAATTTCCGCTATAGTGCCCCCTGTGGCAAGACTGAGAATGCAGTGTTTGCGTTACATCGAGCGCAACAGTCTCATTCTGTAATTAAATATCCAACTGCCATTGGTGGAAGTAATTATTAATGGTAACTTATAAACATTTATAAACCTTGAAGACAGACCTCTGACAGATATCGGAGGTTGTTAATCGATGGTATATGCTTCTGTTGAAGCCAGCAGTTCACGTGATTTTAACTGCATTTAAAGAAAAAATCGTTTATTAATGCAATTTCTGGGAAGATACTTAAGAAACTAGGACTACGCCTGTGTTCACAGTCTTGCGTTGAGTGTGATTTGGGGCTAAACCGGAGCTGTGGGACACCTTAGCTCCCATAAACAGGCCCTAGCAAGTGTTTGGGATAATAGGATTTCCTCAATGGATTCGAGGAAATATAATATCAGAAGATTTACATTTTATTCTGAAAGAACTTTATATTATTGAGATTTATCTTGACGAAGCTCCTCGACAATAGCTGATAGGATTAAGCCTTCCAAACACGTGATTCTTCCACACACGTGTCCAACTCGTCTTTCCTGATGAACTAATTACAGTTTTAAACATCACAAGATGTGAAATCAATGTTTTCCTTTGAACTTCCTGTCTGACATCACTTACTCAGGGTCTAATGCCCTTCAATCAGTGCCTGTTCATTATCAGTGTCAGATGTATTGTTCTTAAGTGTTGTGTGAGATTCGGATGCTAAAATGATTTTTCTGTGTATTCGTTCATTGGTTGATTCCCCTGAAAATCTGTGGCGCTTTCAAAACATTCCTCCGTTTGTTTGAGCAACACGACATGTCAACTTGTGACTCGACCGATGGCGTGAGTTAGGGGCGGGACTATCTGCTTTTTCAACCAATGGTAAATGGGGAGAGTTTTTGGGAAAACTGCTTGAAAACAGTCATTATGTGCAAACAATGCAATCGTTCTGGCCAGGAAATTTTGTCCAATGAGCCACAATCATTTTCAAAATCATGCAGAGTCCGACAAAATATCCTGAAGCGTAGTGAGGAAGATGTAGAAGTTCATGTCAAGCCTCTTTTGAACAAACTTCCTATAGGAACTCCATTTCTGGATATCTCCAATACCAAATCGTTCAAAATGTTGAAAAACATTGGAGATATTAAATATTAGCATTTTCAGCAATGGTTACAGATAAAGAGCAAATCTAATTATTTTGCTAGTAGTAATTCCATTACTAATATCAAGAATTAGCATTTTAATTAGATTTTCTCCCCAATCTGGAACGCCCAATTCCCAATGTGCTCTGAGTCCTCGTGGTGGTGTAGTGACTCGCCTCAATCCAGGTGGTGGAGGACGAATCTCAGTTGCCTCCGCGTCTGAGACCGTCAATCCGCGCATCTTATCACGTGACTTGTAGCATGTTACCGTGGAGACGTAGTGTGTGTGCAGGCTTCACGCTATTCTCCACGGCTCAACTCACCACACACCCCACCGAGAGCGAGAACCACATTATAGTGACCACGAGGAGGTTACCCCATGTGACTCCACCCTCCCTAGCAACCGGTCCAATTTGGTTACCCCATGTGACTCCACCCTCCCTAGCAACCGGGCCAATTTGGCTACCCCATGTGACTCTACCCTCCCTAGCAACCGGGACAATTTGGTTGCTAAGGAGACCTGTCTGGAGTCACTCAGCACGCCCTGAATTCAAACTCACGACTCCAGGTGTGATAGTCAGCGTCAGTACTCGCTGAGATACACAGACCCCCTAATTGTTGATATCTTTAATTCACCTCCTGCACTTAATTAAATGTTGAAATGGCTTGTGATGGTGATACTGGGAGTTTGTGTTTAGTTCCTGAAGCTTGCAGCACTTTAGGAATGTTATTATTAATTGTACAAAAATATCTCAGAGAGTCCAAGTTCAGCCTGATGACATGATTATTTCTGGTCTGAGAGAGCTCTCGAGTTCCCCCATGAACACGTCCTGTAGAGAGGAAGTACCGACTTCCCCCTGGTGGACGGTGTGTGTGCTGCACGCAGATTCTCATCTCTCACATTTTATTCCCAACAATTAAATTCCTTTGGGGGGGAGGCCGGGTTCGGGAGACATTTTCACAGAACAATGGCCTTCTTTGGCATTTCACTCCGTCAACATACCCTGAGATGTCTGCAGTGCCAACTCCTGTGAAAGTACATCGAGCACAGACTTGATCTATCACAAGAAAGCCAAGATTGTATTATTGTTCATGCTCCTGCGCCATTTAACAACACTTTTTCTGTGACTCTCAAGAATGAATTTAAACATCATTCCATATTTTCCGAAGCTAAACAAAGTTTTGTTCATACAGTTCGTGATGCTTGACTCAACAAACACTGCTTAGTCGGTGCACGTCTCTTATTGGCATGTTTTACGGCTAAAACTCATCAGATACTGTTTATCACTGGACGTTCATCATAATCCGCTCACAAGAAGAGAGAACTGGCTTTAAAATGCCTTGACGATCGGAAAATATCTGGAAATAGCACACAGAACTGACTTTAGCTGTTCTTGCGTGTTTTGCCGCCATTTTTGAAGTGTAAATAGCGTGTGTTCATGTCAGCACGGCGTATGAGATCACCATCTGCTTGGGAACACTGAAAGGACAATGATTAAGGCTGCAGTCTACCCAAGTACGCAATGGTGTGGCCACCGCATTGCCAATGTCCCTGTTAGCACACGTTCATCACCCTGACGTCTGTTTGATGGGTGTGTTTACATCTGGAAGACATTCAGCAGGTGTCTTTGAGACGTTTATGATTTGAGGGTTTAGCAGATGTTAATAAGAATGCTTTCCAGACGAAAAGATCGATGTGTGTCAGATAGTCCCGCCGCCAGCTTGCATCTTTGGTTGAGTATCGTTGTTGGGGCGGGTCTAAGTTAGTTGCTCAAAACAAATGGAGCGCCAAAGAGACGGTGCTTACAGTTTCTGAGAATATTTACCTTTTAATAGCTTACTTGTGGAGATCGTACTTAAATGCAGAACAATTTACATTAAATTCAAACTGGATGTGCTTTTGAACTTTGTGAACTTTATCTTGCTCAGCAACATTCAAAACTTCAAACTTGCTCAACGCTGACAGTAGTGGAGTTGGGATGACTCACCAAAGAGGTGGACCGTTCACACTACGCTCACTATAGTGCCCCTTGTGGCAACGTTGAGAATGCAACGCGTGCTTACGTTGGGTTTCGAACACGAGGTGCGTTCATGTACTTGTGAAGAGTTGGTTCGGCCTAAAGAACAATCGTAATCGCTGATTGGTGGATGATTCATGGGTCAGGCCACTTGCCAATGGTCGATCAAGATATCTAGAGAGCGTGGTGAAGATGCGATTAAATCGAAATAAAATGTTCCAAATTTTTATTAGAAGTATACCAGCTAAAGCCCAAAGCAGACTTAGTTTTTTACTCAAGCGCTTAGCGTCTGCTTTAGTTGAGCGCTAGCCTTTCAAAATATACTTAATTTGACGGTGCACGCATGCGCGCTACAACTGCAGTGAGATGCTATTTCTCTTCAGGAGTTTAGACCCATACAGATGTATTTTTATTCCTTCAGACTCGAGTTATACAGATTATATCTCCTGACCTCCTCACACTCTTGACGTGCATATCTACTGTGGTTTATCAGCGATTGCATCATCTTCAAGCGCTTCCTCGTGACAGCAGCGGCTCCTTTGTGAGTGTTGCCACCTTGTGGACCCACTAAATAGTGCAGGCGCACGGTTGGGGGGGGTTCAGCAGGGTTGTCATAAATGCAAAACAGTCTTGTTGCTCTCCGCACCATCGTACTGTACTGGGTCTTTGACCTTTTTTTGAAGCTATCGATATTTATTGAAACCTTTTACACACTGGATTCAAGACATCTGAAAAAAGGTCACAGACACACTCCACATTAGGATGCTTTATTATTAGTAATATTATATAAGAAAGATTCTTTATGTTTTGTACTTCACTGGACTTTGTTGTAAGGAATTATGGGTGCTGCAAAGGGACAAATCTGTGTCTTAACAATATCAAAAAACAATTGTCGTAACAGATTAACATTAAATGGACCGTGTGCTTTGATCGAATAGAAATACTTGTTTTACTGTCTCCTTTATGTTCATATGTTTGTTGTCTTTTGAGATGTCCTGAAAGTCGACCACAACACTCCAGAAATCTCTCTCAGGCACACAGATGGACTTTCATATTTCACACTGTTTTCTCCGAACGATTTGACAGTCCCTCTTACCTGCTACACTTTGAGTTTTGAGGACAACTTGCTTGACTTCTATTATATTGTTGTTCTTTTATTAGAGATTTTAGGCTTGTTACATGGTGTCCTAACCAGGCACGACACAAAGATGAAAGTAAACATATGTCTTCCATTTTAATCTGTTTTTGCCTTACGAAACAAGTCAAAGAATTTCATTTTTTCGGTGTGTTTCTGCAGTGTTGTGCTGCGTAGCCCTGCCCACACTTATAAATCTCATTGGTCCAAAATCCTGTTGAGTTACATCACCGTGTTTGGACTGTCTGTAACTGTTGATCAACAGTGTCACATCCAGTGTGAACAGACTATTAACTTTCATGGAAACCTGTCGTGTCGCACCTGTTTATGACACTGTGTAACGATATATCCGATATTTTGTGAAGCCCTTATAACAACTGTCACATTGTTTTTTTGTTTTTCTTTTTGTTTGTGTTTGTTTTATCAGTGGGCTGGGCCTAATCACTCAAATACTTTGCGTTTTAAAGTGTGTGTGTGTGTGCGCATTTGAAATCGTACACATTTTTCTGTTAAAGAACGTGTAAATTTGTGGTAAAACTTTCTATGAAGCCCAGATTTATAATGCATTAGTAATGTCTCATATTACACCTTATAATATGTTATAACTTCTCATAAAGAATTGTTCATCATAGTTGTACCTTAGAGTATTTAATCTGCAGAAGTTATGATGCGTTATAACACCAGCAACATCCAATTTAATTTGCAGAAGTTATGATGCGTTATAACACCAGCAACATCCAATTTAATCTGCAGAAGTTATGATGCGTTATAACACCAGCAACATCCAATTTAATTTGCAGAAGTTATGATGCGTTATAACACCAGCAACATCCAATTTAATCTGCAGAAGTTATGATGCGTTATAACACCAGCAACATCCAATTTAATTTGCAGAAGTTATGATGCGTTATAACACCAGCAACATCCAATTTAATTTGCAGAAGTTATGATGCATTATAACACCAGCAACATCCAATTTAATTTGCAGAAGTTATGATGCATTATAACACCAGCAACATCCAATTTAATCTGCAGAAGTTATGATGCATTATAACACCAGCAACATCCAATTTAATCTGCAGAAGTTATGATGCGTTATAACAGCAGCAACATCCAATTTAATTTGCAGAAGTTATGATGCGTTATAACAGCAGCAACATCCAATTTAATCTGCAGAAGTTATGATGCATTATAACAGCAGCAACATCCAATTTAATCTGCAGAAGTTATGATGCGTTATAACACCAGCAACATCCAATTTAATCTGCAGAAGTTATGATGCATTATAACACCAGCAACATCCAATTTAATCTGCAGAAGTTATGATGCATTATAACACCAGCAACATCCAATTTAATTTGCAGAAGTTATGATGCGTTATAACAGCAGCAACATCCAATTTAATCTGCAGAAGTTATGATGCATTATAACAGCAGCAACATCCAATTTAATCTGCAGAAGTTATGATGCGTTATAACACCAGCAACATCCAATTTAATCTGCAGAAGTTATGATGCATTATAACACCAGCAACATCCAATTTAATCTGCAGAAGTTATGATGCATTATAACAGCAGCAACATCCAATTTAATTTGCAGAAGTTATGATGCATTATAACACCAGCAACATCCAATTTAATTTGCAGAAGTTATGATGCATTATAACACCAGCAACATCCAATTTAATCTGCAGAAGTTATGATGCATTATAACACCAGCAACATCCAATTTAATCTGCAGAAGTTATGATGCATTATAACACCAGCAACATCCAATTTAATTTGCAGAAGTTATGATGCGTTATAACAGCAGCAACATCCAATTTAATCTGCAGAAGTTATAATTGTAATGTGTATAATAGGTATGCTTTAAGTAAAGTGACAAAAGCAATGTCGTCTTAAAAACATCTCTAAGATATTTTTAAAGTGGTTATAAGACATTATAAGTCATGCTGGAAGTTATATAGATATTCAATGTAAATTGAGATATTACGAAAAAAAAGGTTAAAATATAGCAGAAAATCCCTCTTGAGAAAAAACATGTATGTTGATCGTTCATGTAGCCGATATTCGTGGGTGTAAACAAACTTTTTCTATACTGAACTCTATTCAATTAACTTTCATGTTTATGCATATAACTTCCATTATAGAAGTTTGCCTTTTAATACATTGTTAAAAAGTTTGTGTAATACATGTTACAATTTTATGTCTTTATAAGAAGATATTTCATTTGTAACTTAAAGCAGCCAAAGAGCACTTATAATAATGTCATAAACTGTTTACATTATACAGCACTTATACTTTATTAACATCTTCTTTGTTAACAATGGATGTTACAATGCATTATTCTCTAAAGTAGAACTATGTATAAGGGAAGTCTTGTATTATAACTGTAGTTATTATCATTTATGAGAAGTTAAAACTTATTATACGATGCATTGATACATTATGAATGCAGTATAATGCCTTTATAATGCATTATAAATATGGGCTTCATAGAAAGTGTTACTGAATTTGTTTATTTTGCTAATTGTAAAAGGTTTTAACCTGTGGAACTATAAGAAAATGAAAGAGCAAAGACCAAATAAAATGTAACATGACTCTAAAAGAGCGAGACATGATCATGACTCTTTGTTTTGGTTAAATTGACATGGCTTTATTTTCATGAGTGTGTAAAGCACAGTGTGTGTGCTACATCTTATCCAGTTTTCATGAGAGTGCTAATTCAAAGCAAAATGTTCATGCCAGTGCAATAAGGAAGTGGCATGAGTGGCAGTGTTTGTGTGTATTGTATGTTAATGAAGTGGCACAAATCATAATTGGCTAATTTCCTGAGAAATAGATTGTTGCGTGAAGATGTTTCAAAAGCAGTTCTGTTTTCAGAACAAAGGCTAAATTCAGTTCCTGCAGTTTGGAGATCAAATGAATCGTGTTAGATTTGTGTTAGTATTCAGGTCATGGTTTATTTTCACACCTGTTGTCGTAGATAAATGTGCCGGTGGAAGAAATTAAAGACAGTAAAATGATCAAAGCCGTAATGGTCTTGCCCCCTCATACATCACTGATCTTGTACGCCACAATTCCCCATCCTGCTCACTCCAATGTGATTTGCATGTGATTTGGGCCAATTATTCATTCCACGTTGTAAGCTGACCTCACTAGGTGGTAGAGCTTTTTGCACACTTGCCCCTTAGTTTTGGAAGACTATTCCTCAGTCTCTCCGTGATCACACTTGCATACATGATATCAAAACATATCTCCATACGTGATCTCAAAACATATCACCAAACGTGATCTCAAAACATATCACCAAACATGATCTCAAAACATATCACCAAACGTGATCACAAAACATATCACCATACATGATCACAAAACATATCACCATACGTGATCACAAAACATATCACCAAACGTGATCACAAAACATATCTCCATACGTGATCTCAAAACATATCACCATACGTGATCTCAAAACATATCACCATACGTGATCTCAAAACATATCACCAAACGTGATCACAAAACATATCACCATACGTGATCACAAAACATATCACCATACGTGATCTCAAAACATATCACCATACGTGATCTCAAAACATATCACCATACGTGATCTCGAAACATATCACCATACGTGATCTCCAAACATATCTCCATACGTGATCTCGAAACATATCTCCATACGTGATCTCGAAACATATCACCATACGTGATCTCGAAACATATCACCATACATGATATCGAAACATATCACCATACATGATCTCGAAACATATCACCATACATGATCTCAAAACATTTCACCATACATGATCTCAAAACATTTCACCATACATGATCTCGAAACATATCTCCATACGTGATCTCAAAACATATCACCATACGTGATCTCAAAACATATCACCATACGTGATCTCAAAACATATCACCATACGTGATCTCGAAACATATCACCATACGTGATCTCAAAACATATCACCATACATGATCTCAAAACATATCTCCATACGTGATCTCAAAACATATCACCATACGTGATCTCAAAACATATCTCCATACGTGATCTCAAAACATATCACCATACATGATCTCAAAACATATCTCCATACGTGATCTCAAAACATATCACCATACGTGATCTCAAAACATATCACCATACGTGATCTCAAAACATATCACCATACGTGATCTCGAAACATATCACCATACGTGATATCAAAACATATCACCATACATGATATCGAAACATATCACCATACATGATCTCGAAACATATCACCATACATGATCACGAAACATATCACCATACATGATCACGAAACATATCACCATACATGATCTCAAAACATATCTCCATACATGATATCAAAACATATCTCCATACATGATCTCAAAAAATATCTCCATACATGATCTCAAAAAATATCTCCATACATGATCTCAAAAAATATCTCCATACATGATCTCAAAACATATCACCATACATGATCTCGAAACATATCTCAAAACATGATCTCGAAACATATCTCAAAACATATCACCATACATGATATCAAAACATATCACCTTACATGATATCAAAACATATCACCATACATGATCTCAAAACATATCACCATACATGATCTCGAAACATATCTCAAAACATGATCTCGAAACATATCTCAAAACATATCACCTTACATGATATCAAAACATATCACCATACATGATCTCAAAACATATCACCATACATGATCTCGAAACATATCACCATACATGATCTCAAAACATATCACCATACATGATATCAAAACATTTCACCATACATGATCTCAAAACATTTCACCATACATGATCTCAAAACATTTCACCATACATGATCTCAAAACATATCTCCATACGTGATCTCAAAACATATCACCATACGTGATCTCAAAACATATCACCATACATGATCTCAAAACATATCACCATACGTGATCTCGAAACATATCACCATACGTGATCTCAAAACATATCACCATACATGATCTCAAAACATATCTCCATACGTGATCTCAAAACATATCACCATACGTGATCTCAAAACATATCTCCATACGTGATCTCAAAACATATCACCATACATGATCTCAAAACATATCTCCATACGTGATCTCAAAACATATCACCATACGTGATCTCAAAACATATCACCATACGTGATCTCAAAACATATCACCATACGTGATCTCGAAACATATCACCATACGTGATATCAAAACATATCACCATACATGATATCGAAACATATCACCATACATGATCTCGAAACATATCACCATACATGATCACGAAACATATCACCATACATGATCACGAAACATATCACCATACATGATCTCAAAACATATCTCCATACATGATATCAAAACATATCTCCATACATGATCTCAAAAAATATCTCCATACATGATCTCAAAAAATATCTCCATACATGATCTCAAAAAATATCTCCATACATGATCTCAAAACATATCACCATACATGATCTCGAAACATATCTCAAAACATGATCTCGAAACATATCTCAAAACATATCACCATACATGATATCAAAACATATCACCTTACATGATATCAAAACATATCACCATACATGATCTCAAAACATATCACCATACATGATCTCGAAACATATCTCAAAACATGATCTCGAAACATATCTCAAAACATATCACCATACATGATATCAAAACATATCACCTTACATGATATCAAAACATATCACCATACATGATCTCAAAACATATCACCATACATGATCTCGAAACATATCACCATACATGATCTCGAAACATATCTCAAAACATATCACCATACATGATATCAAAACATATCACCATACATGATATCAAAACATATCACCTTACATGATATCAAAACATATCACCATACATGAGATCAAAACATATCACCATACATGATCTCGAAACATATCACCATACATGATCTCGAAACATATCTCAAAACATATCACCATACATGATCTCAAAACATTTCACCATACATGATCTCAAAACATATCACCATACATGATCTCAAAACATATCACCATACATGATCTCAAAACATATCACCATACATGATCTCAAAACATATCTCAAAACATATCACCATACATGATCTCAAAACATATCACCATACATGATATCAAAACATATCACCATACATGATCTCAAAACATATCACCATACATGATCTCAAAACATATCACCATACATGATCTCAAAACATATCACCATACATGATCTCAAAACATATCACCATACATGATCTCAAAACATATCACCATACATGATCTCAAAACATATCTCAAAACATATCACCATACATGATCTCAAAACATATCACCATACATGATCTCAAAACATATCACCATACATGATCTCAAAACATATCACCATACATGATCTCAAAACATATCTCAAAACATATCACCATACATGATCTCAAAACATATCACCATACATGATCTCAAAACATATCACCATACATGATCTCAAAACATATCTCAAAACATATCACCATACATGATATCAAAACATTTCACCATACATGATCTCAAAACATATCTCAAAACATATCACCATACATGATATCAAAACATTTCACCATACATGATCTCAAAACATATCACCAAACGTGATCACAAAACATATTTCTTTGACTCGTACTTCTCTGACTCTTAAATTGGTTTAATTATTTTTAGTGTTTGTTTTTGTGATATTTTGTGTTTACTCTCATCCTGTATAGAGACCGTGAGTTTAAAGAAAGGTGCTATATTAAATAACTTATTATTATTATTATTATTATTATGATTGGATTTGGTATGACTTATTGGACCATATTATATTTTAGATTTCCTTTTGAAGTGTAATTTGAATTTAGAAATATTTTTTTTTGTGTTTTTAAAAAAATAATAATTTTATTGTTAATGCAAAATCGACTGGCAGAAGTGAAGTGTGTGCGGATACAATCTCTGTTAACACTAGCCATTATTAGTGTGTCTGTAGATGGAAATGATTAATAATAATAACATTCCCGATAATTTAAAGGTGCGTACATCAAAATCCATTTGAGAATCACATTTTCCATGTGTATAATATTCAATGAGGATGCAGTTAAAGGAATGTTGATAAACACAAATTAATTTCGACTCGTCCCTCCTTTTAAATGTGTGTTCCAGTGAGACACTTCCAATGCAAATCAATGGGGTTTAATCTGTAAACATTAAAATACTGTTTCAAAAGTATAGACACATAAACAATATGTGTGTTAACATGATTTTACTGTCATTAAATCACTTAACCACATCTGTGTGAAGATATTACAATTTACAACATCGTTGCCATGACAATCTAACACTATAAACAGAAAAAACAACGATATAATGAACTTTACAGCTGAAATAATACATAAGTTTAACAGAATTAATGCAAGTGCTTTTATTAAATTATAAACTTCACATTTCTGCCTTTAAACCCTCTAAATGTTGACTTCCATTGTAAGAGACTCACTGGAACACATTTAAAGAAAAGGAGGAACGAGTCAATGTATTTTTGTAGTAATCAACATTGTCATATATGCTGACGATTGATCTTGTAATAAACCCGCAGTATTCCTTTAATGCATAAAAGAATGCGAGTCCATATTTCTATTCTTCTAATAGTCCATTTACACGACTAACTTCATATGTTCTGTGTTTGTTTATATCGCTGGTGTTTGAGGGAACGGATGGAATGACCGGAGGAGAATTCAATTGCACATTAGCGCTTTGCACACACTTGCACCTAGACTTAGTGCATGCTTGCACGGAAATACTAACACTTCATGGCCACGCCCACTGACTCTACGCTAATAGAGAAATAGACGGTGAATGTCACGAAAACAAGGTAGTATTTCACCACATTGCTACATATAGAACCATTAAGAGTCAATGCATTGACAGTTCTTTCATGAGAATTTCAGGGTAATAATACGTCATTGTCAAAAGTAATTACACAATGGAAATAGATTTTGGAATATACTGTGTGTATATATGTATATGTATAAGGGGTGAAAGTTGAGCTGGTTTTATATTCTGATTTATATATGAGAACTGGGCATCAGAAACAGTTTTGTAATCATTTTTACATGATGATACTGAGTATCTCCACTAGATGCCGCTGTAAGTCAAAGTTTCAAGCCCCTTTACACAACAGTTTGATCTCCTTCATATGACCATTCAACTGCTTAATATCTGATTCATCTGTGATTGTGTTCAGTGTCTGATGTTTTATCTGATTATTTTCCATCAAGTACACGGCACGGTTGCCGGGCGATGCAGAAAATATATACACAGTGTAATTGGCCTGGGGTGATATATTTCTCCATCACTTGTGTTAACTCACTTATCTAGATGTTAAAATGTCCATTTACGGGTCATTCTTCAAACCAGATGCTGTTTGTGTTCATGTATGTTCTCTTTAATAGCTGATTTGCTATTTAATGTAGTTATTTCCCTGAACACATCAACACAAATATAGGAACTGTTTTAATACTGCTGTTTTTTTATTTGTATCATTTTTTATTTTTTTTAATCATGACAATTGTCATTTTCTGTCCTGTCCTGAGCAAATATTCAAGCAAAGATAAATTAGGGGAATGAGGTTTACACCTACCACACAGCTATCATGTACCATCTGCCTACCGTTACACTCACCCCCTAAACCTCACTCCAATCCGGGTCACGGCACCACTCTAACCAGTCCTACTCCACACACTGCGAGCGGGATTCGAACCAGGGTCTCTGGCATGGGAATCAGGTGTGCTAATGAGGAGGCCAAAGACTACAGCCCCTAGTTGTTAATGTGTGTCTAGAGGCCAGGGGAGTGAGATTTACATACACATCTATCACTTACCTGCTGACTACATAGAGATGCCATTAGCGATTAGCCACCATAGTTGTCTCAAAGCTTGAGATGGCACAGTGCAGTTTCTTAACACAAAAACATTATCAGATAAAACGTGTAAAACCTTAAAAGCCAGCCGTTTGATGAAAGAATGAAAGACGATCACACACAGGCGTGGATCAAACAGCTCATGATCTGTGTAGCGTGTATCAGACTCGCAGTGAAAACAAGGGTCTTATATATGCTCTTTGTGTTCCTTGTGTTGTGTCTTTAAAAGTTATGAAGAGTGACGGACAGGATTCTGATGTCTCAAGCAACTACAGAAACCAGTTTCACTCAAATCCACCGGTGTTGCCATGGACACCACAGGTGCATTTACTGCAATATGCAAATTAGTCATCATTAGCCATTTATGTTATAAAATGTGCTTATTGAATTAACCAGACCAACAAGAGTCCACAATAATCCCAAATGTAGTGCCCTGTGCAACCAAAATGATGAAGGAAGATTTGGTGCATAATGCGAGACTTTTAAATATAAACAAGCCCAAAAAACACCGGGGACTCTTATTTTCAAATTAGAGACTTGGCTCTGCTACAGTGCACTTATATGTGTTTATAAAAATAAGATTTTTAAGATATGTATTTACCAGATGAGGTTTATTGTTATTATTCACATCATGTGAAGATGGAGACGTGATGAATGTGCTGATGCGGCACCTTTAGTCACATGTTTCTCTGCATGCCTTCGCTCAATTTAAGAACACTTGAATATCTGATTAAAATAACAAAACATACATTGAAGTGAGGATATAATTAATAACAAAGATAATAATAATATGAATCATAAATATGAAAAAAGACTTTCGCTGATAACAGATAGTTCCTAAAGCATCTATCGGCACATATTAATCGATGAAACCGATATATCGGTCTAACTCTAATTTAGAGATACAGGTGCTGGTCATATAATTAGAATATCATCAAAAAGTTGATTTATTTCAGTAATTCCATTCAAAAAGTGAAACTTGGATATTATATTCATTCATTACACACAGACTGATATATTTCAAATATTTATTTCATTTAATTGTGATGATTAAAACTGACAACTAATAAAAATCCCAAATTCAATATCTCCGAAAATTAGAATATTACTTAAGACCAATACAAAAAAAAGGATTTTTAGAAATGTTGGCCAACTGAAAAGTATGAACATGAAAAGTATGAGCATGTACAGAACTCAATACTTAGTTGGGGCTCCTTTTGCCTGAATTACTGCAGCAATGCGGCGTGGCATGGAGTCGATCAGTCTGTGGCACTGCTCAGGTGTTATGAGAGCCCAGGTTGCTCTGATAGTGGCCTTCAGCTCTTCTGCATTGTTGGGTCTGGTGTATCGCATCTTCCTCTTCACAATACCCCATAGATTTTCTATAGGGTTAAGGTCAGGCGAGTTTGCTGGCCAATTAAGAACAGGGATACCATGGTCCTTAAACCAGGTACTGGTAGCTTTGGCACTGTGTGCAGGTGCCAATCCTGTTGGAAAATGAAATCTGCATCTCCATAAAATTGGTCAGCAGCAGGAAGCATGAAGTGCTCTAAAACTTCCTGGTAGACGGCTGTGTTGACCTTGGACATCAGAAAACACAGTAGACCAACACCAGCAGATGACATGGCACCCCAAACCATCCCTGACTGTGGAAACTTTACACTGGACTTCAAGCAACATGGATTCTGTGCCTCTCCTCTCTTCCTCCAGACTCTGGGACCTTGATTTCCAAAGGAAATGCAAAATTTACTTTCATCAGAGAACATAACTTTGGACCACTCAGCAGCAGTCCGGTCCTTTTTGTCTTTAGCCCAGGCGAGACGCTTCTGACGCTGTGTCTTGTTCAAGAGTGGCTTGACACAAGGAATGCGACAGCTGAAACCCATGTCTTGCATACATCTGTGCGTGGTGGTTCTTGAAGCACTGACTCCAGCTGCAGTCCACTCTTTGTGAATCTCCCCCACATTTTTGAATGGGTTTTGTTTCACAATCCTCTCCAGAGTGCGGTTATCCCTATTGCTTGTACACTTTTTTCTACCACATCTTTTTCTTCCCTTCGCCTCTCTATTAATGTGCTTGGACACAGAGCTCTGTGAACAGCCAGCCTCTTTAGCAATGACCTTTTGTGTCTTGCCCTCCTTGTGCAAGATGTCAATGGTCGTCTTTTGGACAGCTGTCAAGTCAGCAGTCTTCCCCATGATTGTGTAGCCTACAGAACTAGACTGAGAGACCATTTAAAGGCCTTTGCAGGTGTTTTGAGTTAATTAGCTGATTAGAGTGTGGCACCAGGTGTCTTCAATATTGAACCTTTTCACAATATTCTAATTTTCTGAGATACTGATTTTGGGGTTTTCATTAGTTGTCAGTTATAATCATCAAAATTAAAAGGAATGAACACTTGAAATATATTCCACAGTCTGTGTGGAATGAATGTATACATTATACAAGTTTCACTTTTTGAAATAAATCAACTTTGTGATGATATTCTAATTATATGACCAGCACCTGTATATATTTATATATATATATATATATACACTACCGTTCAAAAGTTTAGGGTCACTTACTCATTCTTTTTTTTTTTTTTTTTTTCACATTTTACAATAATAGTAATGTCATCAAAACTATAGAATAATGGAAATGGAAATTTGGGAATTATGCTGTGAAAAAAATTAAATAAAATAACTAAACACTATATTATATTTTAGCGTCTTCAAAGTGGCCACACTTTGCCTAGATTTTACAGAAATGTACTCTTGGCATTTACTCAACCAGCTTCTTGAGGTATCACCCTGGGATGCTTTTTAAACAGTATTGAAGGAGTTCCCATCTATATGTTGGGCACATAGTGGCTGCTTTTAATTATTCGGTCCAAGTCATCCATTTTTCCAAAAACATTTTTTTTTTTAAATAACATTTTATTTTTTGTAATTAAATTAATATGTTGGCACAATTATGTTTTTGTCTACAAAAAGAATTTCAAACATTTAAGCGTACGCCTTCAGATCAAAAGGTTTTTAAGATAATGAGAAACATTTCAGGCAAGTGACCCCAAACTTTTGAACGGTAGTGTATATATATATATATATCGGTCGATATCGGTCTAACTCTGATTTAGAGAGTGTGTGTGTGTGTGTGTGTGTGTGTGTGTGTATATATGTATGTATATATATATATATATATATATATATATCGGTCTAACTATGATTTAGAGTGTGTGTGTGTATATATATATATATTGGTCGATATATCAGTATCGGTCTAACTATGATTTAGAGTGTGTGTATATACACTCACCTAAAGGATTATTAGGAACACATACTAATACTGTGTTTGACCCCCTTTCGCCTTCAGAACTGCCTTAATTCTACGTGGCATTGATTCAACAAGGTGCTGAAAGCATTCTTTAGAAATGTTGGCCCATATTGATAGGATAGCATCTTGCAGTTGATGGAGATTTGTGGGATGCACATCCAGGGCACGAAGCTCCCGTTCCACCACATCCCAAAGATGCTCTATTGGGTTGAGATCTGGTGACTGTGGGGGCCATTTTAGTACAGTGAACTCATTGTCATGTTCAAGAAACCAATTTGAAATGATTCGAGCTTTGTGACGTGGTGCATTATCCTGCTGGAATTAGCCATCAGAGGATGGGTACATGGTGGCCATAAAGGGATGGACATGGTCAGAAACAATGCTCAGGTAGGCCGTGGCATTTAAACGATGCCCAATTGGCACTAAGGGGCCTAAAGTGTGCCAAGAAAACATCCCCCACACCATTACACCACCACCACCAGCCTGCACAGTGGTAACAAGGCATGATGGATCCATGTTCTCATTCTGTTTACGCCAAATTCTGACTCTACCATCTGAATGTCTCAACAGAAATCGAGACTCATCAGACCAGGCAACATTTTTCCAGTCTTCAACTGTCCAATTTTGGGGAGCTCTTGCAAATTGTAGCCTCTTTTTCCTATTTGTAGTGGAGATGAGTGGTACCCGGTGGGGTCTTCTGCTGTTGTAGCCCATCCGCCTCAAGGTTGTGCGTGTTGTGGCTTCACAAATGCTTTGCTGCATACCTCGGTTGTAACGAGTGGTTATTTCAGTCAAAGTTTCTCTTCTATCAGCTTGAATCAGTCGGCCCATTCTCCTCTGACCTCTAGCATCAACAAGGCATTTTTGCCCACAGGACTGCCGCATACTGGATGTTTTTCCCTTTTCACACCATTCTTTGTAAACCCTAGAAATGGTTGTGCGTGAGAATCCCAGGAACTGAGCAGATTGTGAAATACTCAGACCGGGCCGTCTGGCACCAACAACCACGCCACGCTCAAAATTGCTTAAATCACCTTTCTTTCCCATTCTGACATTCAGTTTGGAGTTCAGGAGATTGTCTTGACCAGGACGACACCCCTAAATGCATTGAAGCAACTGCCATGTGATTGGTTGATTAGATAATTGCATTAATGAGAAATTGAACAGGTGTTCCTAATAATCCTTTAGGGGTGTGTGTGTGTGTGTGTGTGTGTGTGTGTATATATATATATATATATATATATATATATATATATATATATATATATATATATATATATATCGGTCGATATATCTGTCTAACTCTGATTTTTAATGTGCCGTGTGATTACACAGACTCTTTAATGTCTCAGAGATGCTCTTATTGGACACAGAAATCATAATTGCAGGAAAACCACTCAAATCCAGACTTCCAAGTGCAAAACAGCATGTGGTCCAATCTGTTTTAAACTGTTCTGCCTTTAAACTATTGTGTTTTATTGCTATATTATGTAAACATGCAGTAAATAATGAGTGTGAGAACAAAGTATATGCGATCACATTCTGGAATAACTGATAATGAATCTCATTAATCTTTCAAAACAAATATCTGCTATAATATTCCAGTGCAGTCGGATCCAGAATATATCTCCCTACAGGTAAAACACACAACACACACACTCACACACACACATACATACACTGAAAGACACACACACACACACACACACACAACACAACACACACACACATACATACACTGAAAGACACACACAACACAACACACACACACACTCACACTCACACACACACATACATACACTAAAAGACACACACACACACACACACACACAACACAACACAACACACACACACACACTCACTCACACACATACATACACTGACAGATACACACACTCACACACAACACACACACATAAACACACTCACACGCATACATACACTGACAGACACACACATACATACACTGACAGATACACACACAACACACTCACACAGATGCTCACACACACACACACACACACACACACAACACACACTGACAGACACACACGTACAAATAGTTGTAGAAATGATTTTCAGCAGTGTGTTTGTGTTTGTTGTGGTGGTTTGGCAGGATTTGACTATAAATGACATGTTTGTGTTTCTTGAATATGATGTAGATTATCACTTGTGCATTTGTGTTAGCAGAGGGAAAGATTATCAGTGAATAACGACTTTAATTTCAGTCTGTTCCTCATACTAATCTATCAGAAGACTTGAAATGTAGTGAATGAATCGTAATTGAACTCTTCAGTGATGTCACCAACATAGAAGTGAAATTGATGTTTGTGTTTTTGCTTTGAGAGTGCTCGAGTTCCTCCATGCCGATGATTTGTGATCAAGTGTTTTTAAGGACAGGAGTGTAAAAGTGCTGCGGTGTGGAGTCAGTGTTTGCCCCGGAGCTCTTCAACTCAAGACTTTAAAACACAGTTTCATGAGTTCAGCGGTGAGGCTCTGAGTGAGACCCCACAGAGAAAGCGCTGCACAACATCAGTGATTCAGCACTGTCTCTGCTTCAGGAACATCTCTCTGTGATTCATGGTGGACTCGCGCATCGCTGAACAGATAATGTCTCGGTGGTCTTTCTGGTCCGATCAGCAGAACCTGATAATGTGACGGTTCGGGACTTTTGCTCATCTTATCCAAATGAGATCAGAGCGCTGCGTTCTTCCTGAACATCCTTCAACCCTCACGGCAGATTTCAGTTCTCGCGTTTATTCTCATAATCTTATACACGTTTCTACAGTTTCCACCGCGCAATCTGATCACACGCGAACAAGCTTGTAAATGTAGTTGATTGTGTTAAAATGAGTTATGCGCTATAGTAAAAGTGTTTAGATGTCGTAAGATAGCCCTGTGCGAGGAACAGAGTGAAAGTAAGTGTTTATGCACTGATAATCTGCTGTTTTACTCGTAACATGTGTGTGTGGGAAAGTGAATAAAAGTCGTGGTTGTTGTAGCACCTCTAGTGTTCATGTCACCAGGAAACTGATGCCATACACACAACGAGAAAAATCATCTAGCAGAAATGAAGGTGTAGTAATGTGATTCTGTGACAGCAGTTTGGAAATGATAACTTTATTTTGGATACAGACTGAACTTTAAGTGTTTATTTACTAAAAATATTTCCGTCCGCCAAAGCATTCAAATCTCATTCATGTTAGAAATATTTGTTTTCTCATGTTTTCTTTGACATGTTCAATTTCCCCAAACTTCATGTTTCCAGGTTCATGTTACATTTTTGTATTGCCGCATCTCAGACTTTTGGACCCCACTGTACACGTGTAATATGACAAATAATACTTATGTATGTATATTAGTGACACTCACAACGCCAGTTTTACATTTGACACTTGGTGAGTGTTAATTTAGTCTCTGTGTGTGTATTATTTGTTTACATCATAAACACTTCTGTAGATGAGTCAGATGACCTTGTAGTTAAAAACAAACTTGATCGCTCGCTCGCGCACACACATATACACACACACACATATATGCACACACACACACACACACACATACACACATACTCACACACACACACACATATACACACATACACACACACACACACACACACATACACACACACACACACACACATATACACACACACACACACATATATGCACACACACACACACACACACACACACACATATACACACACACATACACACATACTCACACACACACACATATACACACATACTCACACACACACACATACACACACACACACACATATACACACACACTCACACACACACATATACACACACACACTCACACACACATATACACATACTCACACACACACACACACATACTCACACACACACACATATATACACATACACACATACTCACACACACTCACATACACACATACTCACACACACACACACACAGATATACACACTCACACACACATATACACACATATTCACACACACATAAACACACACACATACACACACATACTCACACACACACACACACATATACTCACACACACATATATACACACATATACACACATACACACACATATACACACATACTCACACACACACACACATACACACATACTCTCACACACACATATACACACATACTCACACACACACATACTCACACACACACATATACACACACACACACACATATATACAAATACGCACACATACACACACATATACACACACACACAGATATACACACTCACACACACATATATACACACATTCACACACACATACACACACATAAACACACATACACACACACACACACACACACACACACACCATCATTAAGACAGGAGCCTGTTTCCATGGATACGGTGAGAGGAGAGTGTGTTTGTGTGTGAACGTACATCAGGGTTTTACAACATTGTCCTGCATGACAATTTTTGAGATATTTCAACCTTGTTCTATCAGTGAAATCTTTGTTGATCTCCGTGCTGGTTATTCAGAGTGATTTATCGATTCACAACATGTGTTACATGAGTTAACGTGCATACTATAAACTTTTATAGCATTTATTAATCTTAGTTACTGTAATGTGAATTTGAATATATACTAATTACATTTTAAAATCAAATCATTAAAATGACTTAATACACGATGCACTAACACAGAACAATTGTATATTTATTCACTAAAATAAACAATTAATAAATGCTTTAAAAACACCCTAAATCATTACTTTATTATATTTCCGATACAATGTTCATTTTGCTTTCATATAAAATACATTCTCAGCTAATGTTAATTATAAAGAGACATTTCAGTCTTCTTGGTACAATTCGAAAATATTAGTTTTGTTCACATTTTAGCTTTACATTAAGTAGGTCTATTCTATCAATTGATGTCTTGAAATTGTACATATTATGTAGCATATATATATTTTTAGTTACATGTTTATTGCTCACGCTCATAATGTACACTATTTACATTAATATGTGGAAAGTGTGGTAAATCGGTACTGTCTCTTTAAGACTACTGGTATCAGCCAGTGAACGCATATTACTGAGAGAGGACATGCACGGTTTCTTAAGCAAGTTCCTGATGTGTTTAAGAGCACATGAGACATTTATAAACATGTCAGTTTCAGTCATGTTGAAATGCCCAATATAAATTACAAATACAACAAGATCATGTGACAACCATGTAATTTACTGTTAATGTTATTAATTGCAAACTGTTTCACATACAATTTTAAAACATAGTATGCAGAAAGCAGAATGAGTCATTCCTGACCAACTGCAAGTTTTCAACTTTCTAACCTGAAAAGAATACAAATCTGTTTGTTGTATTTTAAATGCATATTTTTATCAATCTAGAGCAGACTTTGAGAAATATAATCCGTCTCTAATTATTGCTTTATTTTTTGCATCATATAACTATATATTTTTATTATTTTCATTGACACACTATGTATACAGTAAACAGTGTGCAAGTGTACAGTAAAAGTGTATGTGTGTGCAGTGAACAGTGTATTAGTGTGCAGTGAACAGTCTATTAGTGTGAAGTAAACAGTGTATTTGTGTGCAGTGAACAGTCTATTAGTGTGAAGTAAACAGTGTATTTGTGTGCAGTGAACAGTCTATTAGTGTGAAGCAAACAGTGTATTTGTGTGCAGTGAACAGTCTATTAGTGTGAAGTAAACAGTGTATTAGTGTGCAGTGAACAGTGTATTAGTGTGCAGTGAACAGTGTATTAGTGTGCAGTGAAGAGTGTATTAGTGTGCAGTAAACAGTGTATTTGTGTGCCGTGAACAGTGTATTAGTGTGCAGTGAACAGTGTAATAGTGTGCAGTGAACAGTGTATTAGTGTGCAGTAAACAGTGTATTTGTGTGCAGTAAACAGTGTATTAGTGTGCAGTGAACAGTGTATTAGTGTGAAGTAAACAATGTATTTGTGTGCAGTGAACATTGTAGTAGAGTGTGCAGTGAACAGTGTATGTGTGTGCAGTGAACAGTGTATGTGTGTGCAGTGAACAGTGTAGTAGTGTGAAGTAAACAATGTATTTGTGTGCAGTGAACATTGTAGTAGAGTGTGCAGTGAACAGTGTATGTGTGTGCAGTGAAGTGTATGTGTGTGCAGTGAACAGTGTAGTAGTGTGAAGTAAACAATGTATTTGTGTGCAGTGAACATTGTAGTAGAGTGTGCAGTGAACAGTGTATGTGTGTGCAGTGAACAGTGTATGTGTGTGCAGTGAACAGTGTAGTAGTGTACAGTAAACAGTGTAGTAGTGTGCAGTGAACAGTGTAGTAGTGTGGAGTAAACAGTGTAGTAGTGTGCAGTAAACAATTTATTAGTGTTTAGTAAACGGCGTATAAGTGTGCAGTAAACAATTTATTAGTGTTTAGTAAACGGCGTATAAGTGTGCAGTAAACAATTTATTAGTGTGCAGTAAACGGTGTATAAGTGTGCAGTAAACAATGTATTAGTGTCTAGTAAGCGGTGTGTAAGTGTGCAGTAAACAATGTATTAGTGTCTAGTAAACGGTGTGTAAGTGTGCAGTAAACAATGTATTAGTGTGCAGTAAACGGCGTATAAGTGTGCAGTAAACGATGTATTAGTGTGCAGTTAACAGTGTATTGGTGTGCAGTAAAGAGAATAGTAGTGTGCAGTAAAAATCATAGTAGTGTGCAGTAAGCAATGTAGTAATGTGCAGTGAACAGTGTAGTAGTGTGCAGTGAACAGTGTATTTGTGTGCAGTGAACAGTGTATTAGTGTGCAGTAAACAGTGTATTTGTGTGCAGTAAACGGTGTATAAGTGTGCAGTAAACAATGTATTAGTGTCTAGTAAACGGTGTGTAAGTGTGCAGTAAACAATGTATTAGTGTGCAGTAAACGGCGTATAAGTGTGCAGTAAACGATGTATTAGTGTGCAGTTAACAGTGTATTGGTGTGCAGTAAAGAGAATAGTAGTGTGCAGTAAAAATCATAGTAGTGTGCAGTAAGCAATGTAGTAGTGTGCAGTGAACAGTGTAGTAGTGTGCAGTGAACAGTGTATTAGTGTGAAGGAAATAGTGTATAAGTGTGCAGTAAACGGTGTAGTAGTGTGCAGTGAACAGTGTAGTAGTTTTTAATGAACCGTGTATTAGTGTGCAGGAAACAGTGTATTAGTGTGCAGTAAACGGTGTATTAGTGTGAAGTAAACAGTGTATAAGTGTGCAGTAAACGGTGTAGTAGTGTGCAGTGAACAGTGTAGTAGTGTAGTAGTGTTTAATGAACCGTGTATTAGTGTGCAGTAAACAGTGTATTAGTGTGCAGTAAACGGTGTATTAGTGTGAAGTAAATGGTGTATAAGTGTGCAGTAAATGGTGTAGTAGTGTGCAGTAAACAGTGTAGTAGTGTTTAATGAACCATGTATTAGTGTGCAGTAAATAGTGTATATGTGTGCAGTATACAATGTATTAGTGTGCAGTGAAACAGTGTGTCAGTGTGCAGTAAACGGTGTAGTAGTGTTTAATGAACAGTGTATTAGTGTGCAGTAAACAGCATATACGTGTGCAGTAAATAATGTATTAGTGTGCAGTGAACAGTGTATTAGTGTGCAGTTTAAAGCGTATTAGTGTGCAGTAATCAGTGTATAAATGTGCAGTAAACAGTGTATTAGTGTGCAGTGAACAGTGTATTAGTGTGCAGTTAAAAGCATATTAGTGTGCAGTAATCAGTGTATACATGTGCAGTAAACAGTGTATTAGTGTGCAGTTTACAGTGTATTAGTGTGCAGTGAACAGTGTATTAGTGTGCAGTAATCCGTGTATAAATGTGCAGTGAACAGCGTAGTTGTGTGCAGTGAACAATGTAGTAGTGTGCAGTGAACAGTGTATTAGTGCGCAGTGAACAGTGTATTAGTGTGCAGTGAACAGTGTAGTAGTATGCAGTAAAGAGTGTAATAGTGTGCAGTGAACAGTGTAGTAGTGTGCAGTAAAGAGTTTAGTAGTGTGCAGTAAACGGTGTAGTGGTGTGCAGTGAACAGTGTATTAGTGTGCCTTGAACAGTGTATTAGTGTGCAGTGAACAGTGTAGTAGTGTGCAGTAAAGAGTGTAGTAGTGTGTAGTGAACAGTGTAGTAGTGTGCAGTAAAGAGTGTAGTAGTGTGCAGTAAACAGTGTGTTAGTGTGAAGTAAACAGTGTATTAGTGTGCAGTAAACGGTGTAGTAGTGTTTAATGAACAGTGTATTAGTGTGCAGTAATCAGTGTATAAATGTGCAGTAAACAGTGTATTAGTGTGCAGTGAACAGTGTATTAGTGTGCAGTTAAAAGCATATTAGTGTGCAGTAATCAGTGTATAAATGTGCAGTAAACAGTGTATTAGTGTGCAGTTTACAGTGTATTAGTGTGCAGTGAACAGTGTATTAGTGTGCAGTAATCAGTGTATAAATGTGCAGTGAACAGCGTATTAGTGTGCAGTGAACAGTGTAGTTGTGTGCAGTGAACAATGTAGTAGTGTGCAGTAAACAGTGTAGTGGTGTGCAGTGAACAGTGTATTAGTGTGCAGTGAACAGTGTATTAGTGTGCAGTTTAAAGCGTATTAGTGTGCAGTTTACAGTGTATTAGTGTGCAGTGAACAGTGTATTAGTGTGCAGTAATCAGTGTATAAATGTGCAGTGAACAGTGTAGTGGTGTGCAGTGAACAGTGTATTAGTGTGCAGTGAAGAGTGTATTAGTGTGCAGTTTAAAGCGTAATAGTGTGCAGTAAATGGTGTAGTAGTGTTTAATGAACAGTGTATTAGTGTGCAGTGAACAGTGTATTAGTGTGCAGTGAACAGTGTATTAGTGTACAGTAAAGAGTTTAGTAGTGTGCAGTAAACGGTGTAGTGGTGTGCAGTGAACAGTGTATTAGTGTTCCTTGAACAGTGTATTAGTGTGCAGTGAACAGTGTAGTAGTGTGCAGTAAAGAGTGTAGTGGTGTGCAGTGAACAGTGTAATAGTGTGTAGTGAACAGTGTAGTAGCGTGCAGTAAACAGTGTATTAGTGTGCAGTAATCAGTGTATAAATGTGCAGTAAACAGTGATTTAGTGTGCAGTGAACTGTGTAGTTTTGTGCAGTAAAGAGTGTATAAGTGTGCAGTGAACAGTGTATAAATGTGCAGTAAACAGTGTATTAGTGTGCAGTTTACAGTGTATTGGTGTGCAGTGAACAGTGTATTAGTGTGCAGTAAACAGTGTATTAGTGTGCAGTGAACAGTGTATTAGTGTGCAGTGAACAGTGTATAAGTGTTCAGTGAACAGTGTATAAATGTGCAGTGAACAGTGTATTAGTGTGCAGTGTGCAGTGTATTAGTGTGCAGTGAACAGTGTATAAGTGTGCAGTGAACAGTGTATTAGTGTGCAGTGAGCAGTGTATTAGTGTGCAGTGAACAGTGTATTAGTGTGCAGTGAACAGTGTATAAGTGTGCAGTAAACAGTGTATTAGTGTGCAGTTTACAGTGTATTAGTGTGCAGTGAACAGTGTATTAGTGTGCAGTGAACAGAGTATAAGTGTGCAGTGAACAGTGTATTAGTGTGCAGTGAACAGTGTATTAGTTTGCAGTAAACATTGTATTAGTGTGCAGTGAACAGTGTATTAGTTTGCAGTAAACACTGTAGTAGTGTGCAGTAAACAGTGTAGTAGTGTGCAGTAAACAGTGTAGTTGTAATTTTTGTCTGGCTATGGCTACTTCCACTACATTCAGCAAATACTTCTAAAACACAATCCAGTAAAATATGCAGCTGATTTCGAGCTCCATCGAATGTCAATGGCTCGCTTAAGCTCAAGACAATGGTGACTTGGATGAAGCTGTTTCTGTATTTCCATAAACTTAGTGTGTTGGATGCTTCCCGTCATAAAGGTATGTAAAGAACTGAGTGTCTCAAAAAATGTGCTGATGTGATTGGAAACTTTTAAATGCTGTTGCCAGAATCAGATTTAGGCAATGGGAATTACAGAGAAAGGTATGAATATGCACTCCCCCCACCCCCTCCATTTCCAGACATAACTGAGGCCCCGTTGAAGCTGAAGCCCACACAAAGAGATGGGTCCAGCTGCATTGCGTCGTGATTCATCTGGTTGACTACTGTGCCTCGGCCAGATCCCTGACAGGCTCTGAAGCCCTCATACTTTTGGAGAGCGATCTTGGTTTGGTGTTGCTTACTCCCTTGGTGCCGCTCACAGGCCTGCGTGATCTGTTTACAATCTCAGTATCCTCTTTAAACCCTCCCTCAGACATGGTGTCTTTAAAATGACGAATCCTTGCAATACACTGCATCGTTTATCATACTTTGCGTGCCACTTGGCAGGAAAATATCTTGACTTGCCGAGGAAAGTTGCGTAAATGTGCCGGCGGCTCATCAAGTGTGGATAAACCAGCCGGTGTGTTGCTTTGTTTTTTTGTTTTTTTTTAACTTTTCCATGAAAATAATTTTGTGGCTCCTTTGACTGGGTGGACCAGCCATCAATCTGACTGGACCAGTGCCACTCTGGCCCTTATGTAGCCTCGCTGCTGATCAGAAGTATATCCGCACATCTCCAGCATTCTGTCATTGTCAGGTCTTGTTCCTTAAACAGAACTGCTCTCCTTTAAGTCCTGTTCTCTGCTCTAAGAGACTGCTGTATTTGACATGTGAGTGACAGTTTCATGTCGTGTCCTGCAGGATGTGATGTCACTCAGTAGTATCAGAGGATTGTGAATGAGACGCTTTGATGAATCTGAACAACCACGACTGCAGATTGAGTGAAAACATTGTCTTTTATGATCATAAAGTACAGACGCCTTAGTATTTCCTTTGTCTCTTTTGCGTTAATGACAGGAAAAAAAAGAAAACCTGGTGATCACGTTCAAAAGAGTTCACATGATCAATGAAACTCATTTATATACATCTGATCAGTCTCAGAGTCACAGTGATATTCAACATCCTGAAAATGACATATTTCGAAAGCACAACATCTGACACCAAACCTGCATTGTTATTAAGTGCATGTTTTCTTTGGTGCGGGTGAGCAACAGTATCCAAGTCACATCAGAATGATCGTATTTAAGAGATGAGCACCCATGAATGGCACCACAAAGTCTTTATTACAAATTAATTTTCTTTAAGCGGTATTCAAAGCGCTTTACACTGCGTCTCATTCATTCACTCACACACGCATACACCAATGGCGGCAGAGCTGCCATGCAAGGTGCTATCCTGCCGGGAATCAAACCACCAACCCTGCAAATAGTGGCTGACCCACTCTACCGCCTGAGCCACAGCTGCCCCAATGACAAGCATTTGCATTAAAACATTGTATTAACGATTTCAGTCTTCGTAAGTATGAACTTCCCAGATGGACTTTAATACACCTTTAGCGTCTAAAATCAGTGTCAGCATAACAGGTGAACAGCACCTTTTTTCTTAAACTAACACAGTGATGAAACTCCACCTCGTATGGTTATTAGAGTTTACTCCGTTAATCAGGTTTCCACTACAGGAAGTATTGAGTTAAAGTTGCATGTTATCTCACCTTAAGAAAACTCATTTCAAACATGTGGAATCACAGTCCATGAGGGAATTCAGTTCGGTCAGATTTTCTTTCAGACTGTCTCTAGAGAGAGATCATTCGTGAGGTAAATGAGTGAATGTTGGTATATTGTCCCTGAAATGCTCATCTTGACATTTCTTTGATTGTGGCTCTCTGTTTTTGTCTCTGTGATTCTTTGATGTGACAGGAACTTTGGAAATCTCCTCTCGCAGGAACACGAACAGCTTTGATTCTGTTAACAGTGAGTGTGAACTGGAGAAATGGAGGAATACTTTTCCCCTCGTATTCTGTCCCCATTACACAATACTGATGTGTACAAAACAGCTAAAAACATTCTTGTTTTTTAATCTCCCCAATCTGTAATGCCCAATTCCCGCTACTTAGTAGTGCTCGTGGTGGCGCGGTTACTCGCCTCAATCCGGGTGGTGGAGGACGAGTCTCAGTTGCCTCCACTTCTGAGACCGCCAATCCGCTCATCTGATCACGTGACTCGTTGTGCATGACACCGCGGAGACTCACAGCATGTGGAGACTCATGCTACTCTCCACGATCCACACACAACTCACCACACGCCCCATTGAGAGAACCACTAATCACCACCACGAGGAGGTTACCCATGTGACTCTACCCTCCCTAGCAACCGGGACAATTTAGTTGCTAAGGAGACCTGGCTGGAGTCACTCAGCACACCCTGAATTCAAACTCATGACTCCAGGTGTGACAGTCAGCGTCAATACTCGCCGAGATACCCAGACTCCCGGTTAAAAACCTTAAGAACATATGTGGTTGCCCAATAAAGCCACTATTTTTAATTTATCACTATGTGCAGTTAGAAGAGATATAGAGCCTGATAACAGTGACTGCATGACATTTTCAGTTCCATCCAGAAGTATTTTCGCCATTCGTTTACACCGTATGTATTTCAAAAACATCCTTTAAGGACCAAACCAACCAGCTCCCATATGAACCACAACATTACAAACTTTAATCGAAGCAAAATCTGAAAATAAATAAGAAATAATATACAGAAGTGTGACTGTCACCGTTCACTTATTTTACCATTCTATGAAAGTGAATGCTGTCTGAGGTTGCCATTATCACATCTCGTCTTAAGGGTTTGGAAAACATGAGGGTGAGTAAAGTATTTTCATTTGGGGTGAACTTTTCTGTTATTTTATTTATATTTATTATATAGCACAGCCGCTGCTGAGCTCTTCTATCGTAACAAGGACTTCTCTGATTGGTGGTTCTCTGTTGAGGTTTATGGGTAATGTATATCTCCACTGGGAATTTGGCAATTAAACAATATTTATAAAATGATGTTGAAATAACACACTTGTTTCAGAGCAACAAAGGAATGTGCAAAAAAATTTACTTCTGAAAAATAGCAATGCCACTTTATCAGTACACTTTTGATGCTTGCTCAACTTACTTAACTGCATTAATTTAGCAGCTCATCTTAATGAAGTACGGAGCTTTTTAAAGGTAAAACACTACCTTTAGCATGCTAATGTGCACTATTGCTATCTAGCAGTCACTATACTGAAAGTCTAACCCCCCCTTCACAAAGTAATTGTTGTTTACTGGGTAATTTATGTGAAAATAAACATTAGCATTACTCATTAAAATGAGTAAACTACATTAGTTAACGTCTACTAACAATGAACAATACTTTTGCAGCACTAATTCATCTCGGTTGATGTTAGCATCAACATATACTTGATCATTTTCAAAAAAATACATTAATGTTAACATTTCAAGGTAATGTCATTTTAGTTCATGCATTACGAACTAAAGTGAACAATGCATTAATTAACCAGGAGTAATAAATGCTGTAAAATATGTTTGATTGTTAGTTCATTACACTTAATACATGTATTTAGTTAAGAAACATAATCTTATTGTGAACCAGAAAAACATTCTATAATAGAATTAATAGAGTTCGTTAATCTCAAGTTGTAAAAGAATGAATGAATTCTAAAAAAAAAAAATAATAATTATAAAATTATAAGCGTCACATTTCTGCCTTTTAATACCTCCGAAATTTGGCCCCATTGACTTCCATTGTAATTGTCTCACTGGAACACAGATTTGTGCTTTTATTAAAGAAAACGAGGGATGTTGAAATCATTGGCGTAGAATTGTGAGAGAATGTTGTGAGGGGGTGAATTGTCACTCCAATGTTTATGTATATATATATAAAATCAACGCTGAACATAATATAGTATGAGATACCTTGCAATTACGTGACTGAGTCTGTCATAATCAGACAAAAAAACTGAAGTTCCCCTCCATTTTATGAGCTGGCATGGAAGATTCGGTTTTCAGAGCGTCAAGCGCCCCCTGCAGGTATAAAATTTGTTTCTCATAAGACACAGGCTGGGTTTCCCGAAGCTCTGAGTAGGACATTAGTAGCACTTAAGTAGTACTTAATCTCTAAGGTGTGTTTCCCAAAAGCATCGTTAACGGAGTAGTTCGTAAAAACTACAGGCAAAAACAAGAGCTTTGAACCAGTCTTAAGGCCATTAAGAGCAACTTAAACAGATCTTTCTGGCATCTTTCACCATTTATCAAAGACAATAGGACATTTATTAAATTGTATTAATATATTTTGATCATTGGAATGAAATTGTACAGGCAGTCTCCGCATGCGACGTGATTGGTCTAAATGTACAAGACACGTAATATATGTTATGTTAGCCTTTGTTGGTAATCATAATTGTAATGGCAATAGAAAGACGATATATTCTTATTAAACACATTCTTTAAGAAGAAATGTGTGAGCAATGTGACCACACAGTTTAAAACTCAAATAAATCTGCCTGATTAAATATGGTTAAGAGAGGAGATTTGAGTGAGAGATTCCCTCTCTCTCTCTCTTCATCCTCCTCTTCCTCCAATGGCTGGTTGAGATCTGCTCGTCTGTAGTCTTTTAACAAGGCAGTAAATTGCATGATGCATAATAGCAGTACAGCAAGTACACACTGAACTCTAACCAGATGATTTATTAATATTCAGACAGGTCTATGAGTAGCTCAATACTGATACCCGTCATTTGAATCCTGTTCTGAGTGCGTTTGTTCAGTTTCCAGCTAAAGAAATAAAACTTTAGGCTATGTGAGCGTTATGATTCACATCGTGTACATTCATGATTCATGCTTTTGAGTCACTTTCATTAATCTCTGACTGAGCATCAATACATCTGAAACTCAAAGCCATACATTCTGTAATAGTTTATACATTTTGCCGCCTTGACAAGGTCAAAAACAGCTTCCATGTTTGATATTATTTCCACCTTATTTTCATGTTGAGAAAACAAACTCCTGGACAGTTTTGCCAGCGTGATCAGCACCAGCTCCAGTAACGACGCACTTAAGTTCTACTTTACAACGAGCGATCTACGTGCTGGTTTGGGAAACGGATGTTATTCAACGAGCGAGGTTAGTTAAGATGATCATACAAGCTTAAGATTCAACGTTATCGGGAAGCCACAGTCAGTGGCTGACAACATGTGTAATTTCGGTCTGTTCCCCACACAAAAGTATTGTTTGAACTTGTATTTTATATGTAAGATCTTATATTGGAGATCTTATATAATTATTGGAGAATTCTTAGGGTTGTAAAACACTGACAGTAGAAGTAAATCCACAGAATGACCTCAGAAGACTTACCTGCAGATGAAGATATTGTGTTTGCACAACCCGACAGCTCTTGAAATGCCGTTATCCTGCACTATAAATACACACTAGTGACACTTTGTGTCGAGGCAAGAATTATTCTAGAAGAGATTTATCTTAAATAAACACACAACACCGAGAGTAAGAAGTATATAACCAATTGTATTCCCTTCTGTTAATATACACATATGCAGATTCATGTCACTGGAACATTTAGTGTAACATTAGAACATTTAGTAAGAACAGGGGAGAAATGCAACTTAAAACAGACACTCAAAAATAATGAAGACACGCTCCAAGCACACAGACATGGAACAGTGAAATCATATTGACGTCTTTGATGAGTACAGACTACAAACAGCCTCGACGATGGATGAAGGAAATCAAAATAATTCAAACATGATCAAAGTTATCGGACTAAAAGGAAATATTCCAGTATGAAGGAGATATTGGATTGTAAACCAAATCACATTTTGTTGTGTTTATTAATAACAAAGGAAAATCTGCTCCCTGGAATCTGATTCACTGATCCTTTACGTTCTTCTTTTCTTTTCTTTTTTTTTTCTTCATCGGGATGATTATTAGGAAAACACATCTGTTTTAGCACTGGGATGAGATTCAAATATTTAGACATTTTCACAAACTGTTTTAAACATTTTCTTTTCGATGTAGAGTTTAGTTCGTTTAATAGACTTGAGAAAATTGGAATAATAGAGTTCGAAATCATTCCATCAGTTCGTTCCTTGGAACGTCCAAGACGATTCTCAAAGATGCAGGTAAGCTCAGGATCCCAACTTATGGGATGTACATTGTCTTTAATATTATTACTAAATAAAAAAGAAAACACACACACACACACACACACACACACAAACAAAACAAATAATCTAGCATTCTGCTCCAAAGTCTCTGGTTTCTCCACTGATGTAGTTGGTTGACTTAATGGGAGAGTCGAGGAGGAATTAGTGTCTCTGTTCACAACCATTCCTTCTCAATGAGGTCCATCTTTTCTGAAATATCTGTATATCAATATACCTTTCTGGAATTGAGTCACGTTCTTGTGTGTGAGAGGTTCTTGTGTGTGGTACTTTGAGCAGAACCAAGATCCTTCACAGACCCCTGTGCAACCCCTTAAAACACATGACGGATATCTGCTGGAACATGGGGTGACCATGGGCCTCGGCTGAAGGGATCGTCCACAGATGTTTAGTAGTTCTCAAGTTTTGCTAGTTGATATATATATATATTAATTGGTTTGACTCCACAGAAACAGTTTAGTCTCTTATCGTTTTGAATACCACATGCTGGAAACACAACAGATTTACGTTGCATCTGCTCCTGAGCACCAAGGACGAGGAGGAGAAGAAAGAACAAGCCAAGAACAGGAGAGAGATCAAGCATGAAAACTTGGAGTCGGATTTGACACAGAGCTGGTTTGGCAATATTACCGAAGAGTGCAACCGCTAAATGATTTCATCACCATCTGTTCCCGAAATGTCACCTACGCCAACTCATTCCAATTCAACGGCTCTCATCTTCGAAGGATTCTCAATCTAATGGACCAACAATTAATCTCCCTAACTTTTGCTTTTGACCTCAGATTAGGAGATGATCTGAATATTTACAAACAGACTATAGAGCGTGGAAAGACTTTCCATCAGTACAAAATTACAGGTGGAATTATGTATTGGGATAAGCTATCAAAAAAGGGAATTAGTGAGGGAACGATTCCAAACCCTCCAACAACTTGGACTGGGAAAGAAAACGAGACGGATGTCGACGTTCGAAATACGACTGCCAACTTTCCATTCCCCAACTTGTCTCCTTCTCAAACGCCTCTCTCCTCCTCCTCCGTCCCTCTGGAGGCCGAGCTCAGACGTAATACTCCTTGTCTTTGTTTTTCTTACTCTTTGTGCCCGTCTTGGTGGCGCCAGGCTGCTTTTCCTTCACTAGAGCGCCGTTGCTTTGTGTGGCTGAATTGCTAATGTAATTGCGACTCTGGTCCACCTGGTAGGAGCCTTCGTCACGGTTGCGGTACTTGTACATGGCGTAGAGGAGGATGAGGATGCAGAGTGCTGCTGCAGCTACGATGCCCACCACCATACCCGTCGTGCTGCTGGACTCTCGGATCACCTCCACCGCTCCTGGTGGCCCTCTATCAGGCGACGAGGGGTCTGTAGTGGGCACATGGGGGAAATTGGGAGGATACGTTATACCTGGTATATGTCGATGCCGCCCGCCATGTTCAGGGTCGCCTGACGGATGCACGGGCGGCAGCAGAACCTGGTCGCGGGTGTTCATTTTACCCGCAGGGATGTTGGGGCCGCTGTTGATGCCAGGTTTGAGGCGGGGAACGAGCTGTTCTGGGGGCGCCGTTGGGGTGAGCGGTGGCCGATGGGAGTTGGGTAAACGGGAGAAGTGGCGGTCACCACTCTGGGGTTTGTTGGCTGTGGGGGGAGGTGGAAGAACAGTCCGGTCGGTGACGAGAGGTGAGTTTTTATAATAGTCCTCATCGTCGGACTCGGTCATCTCACCCGAACCGTACGCTGAGACCTCCATGGGCTCTTCGCAGTCCTCCTGGTCTGGAGGACAGGGGGGTCGACCAGGCAGCGACAGGGACTCTTTGGTGGTTTCGAGCAGGGTGAGAAAGGGACGATAGGTTGGGGGTGGGGGAAAAACGGGGTAACGTGTTGCAATTGAAGGGGGCTCGAGGGAATCCACTGTTATAATGGGCAACACTAGTTCACCTCCTAGGACGAAAAAGAGAAAACAGCATTAGTTCGACTCAACGTTAGCGTCAGACTAACACAAAATAGCCAAAGCATGAAGAAATAATGGCAACACTGGTTCATTAGAACAGCACTAAGACTTCAATGAGGTTAGATGGTCGATGCTCACGAAAACTGTTTAGAAAATGTCCAGGTCATATTTAACTCCAAATCAATGCCTATATTTTGCATAAACAAAATGAAGCCTATGTTAAGAGCCATTTTTTTACATTGTGACAGGAGCATATTTTAACCTTCATTTATCCTTGTAACACATTTTATGTTCCCCCTTGTTTTCAACGATGATTCTCGTTACCAGAACATTGTCAAAAGATGCTGTTGCACAACAATTTTTTTTAAATCTGCGAAAATGAAAATCAGCTCCAAGGGAGTACTGCAGTGATATATTTTTTTACAATTGAAGCAATATATTGTATGCACATTATCTTCATGTTGCAGGAATGAGATTATCATAATGACCATCTGTTTTGCAATGTGGTAAAGAGAACTGAGAGCTAAAATTTACATTAGTAATTTATCCAAAGCAGTAGTGGTTGTAGCTAGTTTGGTGCCTTGGGCGAAACGCACTTCAACCCGGCACCAAAGTTGTTAATCCCCCTTGCATGATGCCGCCCTTGGCGACTGCCCATGTCGCCCATGCCTAAATCCGCCACTGATCCAAAGCGACTTACAAATTAGTAACATAATAAAGATTTGCATAACTGTTAAGAAAATAATGTCACAACGAAAAACAAAATTGCTTAATGCTGATTACCACAAAAATGAATTTAGATTCGTCCCTCATTTTCTTTCAAAAAAGCACAAATGTGTGTTCCAGTGAGACTCTTACAATGTCGAAGTCAATGGGGTTTAATCTGTAAACATTAAAATACTGTTTCAAAAGTATAGACATGAGATATGTGTGTTAACATGATTTTAATGTGATGAAATTGCTTATTACATGGGTCTCTGAAATACTCGATTCTGATTGGTCACCAAAATAATCCCTTCTGGGTGTAACAAGAGTGCTTCGCTTCACGTCGGGGTCCTGATCACCATGTCGGGGTTTATTTGTAAATGATATCCAATTTTACAATTTTGTTGCCATGGCAATTTAACGGCAAACCCTGTATTCCTGGTAAACAACGATTTCAACAACTATACAGCTGAAATAATACACAAGTTTTAACAGATTAATGAATGTAAGTGCTTTTATAAAATTATAAGCTTCAAATTTCTGCATTTTAAACCCTACAAACATTGACCCCATTGACTTCCATTGTAAGTGACTCACTGGAACAAAGATTAAAGAAATCAAATAAAATGTTACTTTACGACATAAATGCTGTCTATTGAGCTGAACTTGTACCGAACCTGGAATATTCCCAATTGCTTTAAAAACAGGCTTTGTTTTGTATGTGAAAAATATTGTGTCTTTTTGTTTGTGTAGAAAAATTAGACGAGGACATTTTCTTGACAGGTTTTGCGAGAATCACCCAGTTAAAGTTAGTTTTGATAGCATCTATTTAACTTGATTCTAAACAGCTATGCTAACACTAATACATTACAGTTGTATACATTACAAGGTTAGTATAGTACTGAGAAACATATAAACTTACAATACATGTGCTAAACTAACTTGACTAACCATCCAGAGAATAAACAATAAATCCTATGTAAACAGTCCTGACTGCGCTAATGCTAATGCTAGCTGCATCTGCACTCACTGCATGTTTAATAAGATAAACCACATAGTTCAGATCACTTACATCAACAAATTGGCCGCATGTTTTTTGCATGAAAAAACAAATTACAAAAAGAAAGCTGTGTAAGATTGTTCTCGGAGAATAATGAAACAAATTCCACCCCATGTTTAAAAGTAGATGTTTTGAATTCATCATTCAGTGAATGTTTAACTCATAAAGCTAAACATAATCCCTCTTAGCATGGGGATAGCTGCTAATATTGACGAAATATGTGCCAACCTACCCACTCTCACCCCAGGAAACTGTAGGTGATATTCTATAAATTACTGTCCCACATGGATTTCCCCCAAAACACAGAGCGTATCTTTCAAGATAATTATCCACATATAACAAAATTGTGTTTTTATTCATCGCCAGCATCAAAAAACGTAAAGTTGAATTAATACACAGTGTACATTATGCTGCTGTGATTTGGGGAACACTTTGAAAAAAGGGGGGCGAGTCATTCCATGCAAGAAGTGCCATCTGATGAAGTGCACCAAATAATATTTTTTTTTTTAAATGAACGGCAACTTATTTCATCGATAGAGTCTTTTGTTTTTAAAGGACAATTATGCATTTTTATGTGTCATTTATATGGAGAAAAAGATGGGAATTTCTTTTCTGAAATAGTTTCATGTGCCCTTGCAATAAGTTTACTACAGTAATCGTTTAACCTTGATATTCGTAGTAAAATCATAGTAATAATACAGAAAACTGAAAACTATGGTTAAAAAAACAATGTTTACTCTACAAATACCCCTGTTTTACTCTACAAATACCCCCGTTTTACCCTACAAAGACCCTACAAATACCCCCATTTTACTCAATGAATACCCCCGTTTTACCCTACAAATATCCCCATTTTACTCAACGAATACCCCCGTTTTACCCTACAAATACCCGCATTTTACTCAACGAATACCCCCGTTTTACCCTACGAATATCCCCGTTTTACCCTACAAATATCCCAGTTTTACCCTGCAAATACCCCCATTTTACCCTTCAAATATCCCTGTTTTACACCACGAATACCCCCGTTTTACCCTACAAATATCCCCGTTTTACCCTACAAATATCCCAGTTTTACCATGCAAATACCCCCATTTTACCCTACAAATATCCCAGTTTTACCATGCAAATACCCCCATTTTACCCTACAAATACCCACGTTTTACTCTACAAATACCCCCATTTTACTCAATGAATACCCCCTGTTTTACCCTACAAATATCCCAGTTTTACCCTGTAATTACCCCCATTTTACTCTACAAATACCCCCGTTTTACTCTACAAATATAATGGTTTTACTCTACAAATACCACAGATTTACTCTACAAATACAACAGTTTTACTCTACAAATACCACTGTTTACTCTACAAATACCACTGTTTTACTCTACCAATACCCCCGTTTTACTCTAAAAATACCACAGTTTTACTCTACAAATACCCCTGTTTTACTCCACAAATACCCCCATTTTACTCAACGAATACCCCCGTTTTACCCTTCAAATATCCCAGTTTTACCCAGCAAATACCCCCGTTTTACCCTTCAAATATCCGTTTTACACCACGAATACCCCCGTTTTACCCTACAAATATCCCCGTTTTACCCTTCAAATATCCCAGTTTTACCCTACAAATATCCCAGTTTTACCATGCAAATACCCCCATTTTACCCTACAAATATCCCAGTTTTACCCTGCAAATACCCCCATTTTACTCTACAAATACCCCCATTTACCACAGTACAAATATACCACACTACAAATACCACAGTTTTAGCCTACAAATACCCTCCTTTTACTCTACAAATAACCCAGTTTTACCCTACAAATACTCTAGTTTCACTCTACAAATATCACAGTTTTACTCTACAAATACCCCCATTTTTAGCCTACAAATACCCCCCTTTTACTCTACAAATAACCCAGTTTTACCTTACAAATACTGTAGTTTTACTCTACAAATACCACATTTTTACTCTACAAATGCCATAGTTTTACTCTACTAATGCCACAGTATTACTCAACAAATACCCCCTTTTTACTCTACAAATACACCCGTTTTACCCTACAAATACCCCGTTTTACTCTACAATTTCCCCCGTTTTACTCTACAAATACACCCATTTTACTGTACAAATACCACAGTTTTACCATACAAATACCCCCATTTTACTCTACAAATACCCCCATTTTACCCTACAAATACAACAGTTTTCATCTACAAGTACAACAGTTTTCATCTACAAATACCCCTGTTTTACACCACGAATACCACCGTTTTACCCTACAAATTTCCCAGTTTTACCCTGCAAATACCCCCGTTTTACCCTACTAATACCCCCATTTTACTCTACAAATACCACTGTTTTACTCTACCAATACACCCAATTTACTCTACAAATACCCGTTTTACTCTACAAATACCCCAGTTTTAACCATACAAATACCACAGTTTTATTCTACATATACCCCCATTTTACTCTACAAATACAACAATTTTACTCTACAAATACAACAGTTTTACCCTACAAATACCACTGTTTTACTCTACCAGTACACCCATTTTACCCTACAAATACCACACTTTTATTCTACAAATACCCTAGTTTTACTCTGCAAATACAACAGTTTTACTCTACAAATACCACAGTTTTCCTCTACAAATACCCCTGTTTTACTCTGCAAATACAACCATTTTACTCTACAAATACCATGGTTTTACTCTACAAATACCCCCATTTTACTCTACAAATACCACAGTTTTAGCCTACAAATACCCCCCTTTTACTCTACAAATAACCCAGTTTTACCCTACAAATACTCTAGTTTCACTCTACAAATATCACAGTTTTACTCTACAAATACCCCCATTTTATGCTACAAATACCACACTTTTACCCTACAAATACCCCCCTTTTACTCTACAAATAACCCAGTTTTACCCTACAAATACTGTAGTTTTACTCTACAAATACCACATTTTTACTCTACAAATGCCATAGTTTTACTCTACTAATACCACAGTATTACTCAACAAATACCCCCTTTTTACTCTACAAATACACCCGTTTTACCCTACAAATACACCCATTTTACTGTACAAATACCAGTTTTACCATACAAATACCCTATTTTACTCTACAAATACCCCCATTTTACCCTACAAATACAACAGTTTTCATCTACAAGTACAACAGTTTTCATCTACAAATACCCCTGTTTTACACCACGAATACCACCATTTTACCCTACAAATTTCCCAGTTTTACCCTGCAAATACCCCCGTGTTACCCTACAAATACCCCTGTTTACCTCTACAAATACCACTGTTTTACTCTACTAATACCCCCATTTTACTCTACAAATACCACTGTTTTACTCTACCAATACACCCAATTTACTCTACAAATACCCCAATTTTACCATACAAATACCACAGTTTTATTCTACATATACCCCCATTTTACTCTACAAATACCACAGTTTTCCTCTACAAATACCACAGTTTTATTCTACAAATACCTCCATTTTACTCTACAAATACAACAATTTTACTCTACAAATACAACAGATTTACCCTAAAAATACACCCGTTTTACTCTACAAATACCACTGTTTTACTCTACCAATACACCCATTTTACCCTACAAATACCACACTTTTATTCTACAAATACCCTAGTTTAACTCTGCAAATACAACAGTTTTACTCTACAAATACCACAGTTTTCCTCTACAAATACCCCTGTTTTACTCTGCAAATACAACCATTTTACTCTACTAATACCATGGTTTTATTCTACAAATACCCCCGTTTTACTCTACAAATACAACAGTTTTACTCTACAAATACCCCCGTTTTACTCTACAAATACACCCATTTTACTCTACAAATACACCCATTTTACTGTACAAATACCACAGTTTTACCATACAAATACCCCATATTACTCTACAAATACCCCCCTTTCACCCTACAAATACCCCCGTTTTACCCTACAAATATCCCAGTTTTACCCTGCAAATACCCCCATTTTACATTACACATACCCCGTTTACCTCTACAAATACCACTGTTTTACTCTACTAATACCCCCATTTTACTCTACAAATACCACTGTTTTACTCTACCAATACACCCATTTTACTCTACAAATACCACAGTTTTACTCTACAAATACCACAGTTTTACTCTACTAATACCCCCATTTTACTCTACAAATACCACTGTTTTACTCTACCAATACACCCAATTTACTACAAATACCCGTTTTACTCTACTAATACCACAGTTTTAACCATACAAATACCACAGTTTCACTCTACAAATATCACAGTTTTACTCTACAAATACCCCCATTTTATGCTACAAATACCACACTTTTAGCCTACAAATACCCCCCTTTTACTCTACAAATAACCCAGTTTTACCCTACAAATACTGTAGTTTTACTCTACAAATACCACATTTTTACTCTACAAATGCCATAGTTTTACTCTACTAATACCACAGTATTACTCAACAAATACCCCCTTTTTACTCTACAAATACACCCGTTTTACCCTACAAATACCCCGTTTTACTCTACAATTTCCCCCCGTTTTACTCTACAAATACACCCATTTTACTGTACAAATACCACAGTTTTACCATACAAATACCCCCATTTTACTGTACAAATACCAGAGTTTTACCATACAAATACCCCCATTTTACTCTACAAATACCCCCATTTTACCCTACAAATACAACAGTTTTCATCTACAAGTACAACAGTTTTCATCTACAAATACCCCTGTTTTACACCATGAATACCACCGTTTTACACTACAAATTTCCCAGTTTTACCCTGCAAATACCCCCGTGTTACCCTACAAATACCCCTGTTTACCTCTACAAATACCACTGTTTTACTCTACTAATACCCCCATTTTACTCTACAAATACCACTGTTTTACTCTACCAATACACCCAATTTACTCTACAAATACCCGTTTTACTCTACAAATACCCCAGTTTTACCATACAAATACCAGTTTTATTCTACATATACCCCCATTTTACTCTACAAATACCACAGTTTTCCTCTACAAATACCACAGTTCTATTCTACAAATACCTCCATTTTACACTACAAATACAACAATTTTACTCTACAAATACAACAGTTTTACTCTAAAAATACACCCGTTTTACTCTACAAATACCACTGTTTTACTCTATAAATACAACAGTTTTACCCTAAAAATACACCCATTTTACCCTACAAATACCACACTTTTATTCTACAAATACCCTAGTTTAACTCTGCAAATACAACAGTTTTACTCTACAAATACCACAGTTTTCCTCTACAAATGCCCCTGTTTTACTCTGCAAATACAACCATTTTACTCTACAAATACCATGGTTTTATTCTACAAATACCCCCGTTTTACTCTACAAATACAACAGTTTTACTCTACAAATACCCCCGTTTTACTCTACAAATACACCCATTTTACTGTACAAATACCACAGTTTTACCATACAAATACCCCATATTACTCTACAAATACCCCCATTTTACCCTACAAATACAACAGTTTTCATCTACAAGTACAACAGTTTTTATCTACAAATACCCCTGTTTTACACCACGAATACCACCGTTTTACCCTACAAATTTCCCAGTTTTACCCTGCAAATACCCCCGTGTTACCCTACAAATACCCCTTTTTACCATACAAATACCACAGTTTTATTCTACATATACCCCCATTTTACTCTACAAATACCACAGTTTTTCTCTATAAATAACACAGTTTTATTCTACAAATATCCCCATTTTACCCTACAAATACACCAGTTTTACTCTACAAATACCACTGTTTTACTCTACCAATACACCCATTTTACCCTACAAATACCACAGTTTTATTCTACAAATACCCTAGTTTTACTCTGCAAATACAACAGTTTTACTCTACAAATACCACTATTTTACTCTACCAATACACCCATTTTACCCTACAAATACCACAGTTTTATTCTACAAATACCCTAGTTTTACTCTGCAAATACAACAGTTTTACTCTACAAATACCACAGTTTTCCTCTACAAATACCCTAGTTTTACTCTGCAAATACAACAGTTTTACTCTACAAATACCACAGTTTTCCTCTAAAAATACCACAGTTTTATTCTACAAATACCCCCATTTTACTCTACAAATACCACAGTTTTAATCTACAAATTCAACAGTTTTACTCTACTAATACCACAGTTTTCCTCTACAAATACCAGTTTTATTCTACAAATACCCCAATTTTACTCTACAAATACCCCCGTTTTACTCTACCAATACACCCATTTTACTCTACCAATACACCCATTTTACTCTACTAATACCACATTTTTACTCTACAAATACCACTGTTTTACCCTACAAATACCCCCATCTTACTCTACAAATACCCCAGTTTTACCTTACAAATACAACAGTTTTCCTCTACAAATACCACAGTTTTCATCTACAGATACCCCTGTTTTACTCTACAAATATCCCCATTTTACTCTACAAATACCACTGTTTTACTCTACCAATACCCCTGTTTTACTCTAAAAATACCACAGTTTTACCCTACAAATACCCCAGTTTTACCCTACAAATACCCCCATCTTACTCTACAAATACCCCAGTTTTACCTTACAAATACAACAGTTTTCCTCTACAAATACCACAGTTTTCATCTACAAATACCCCTGTTTTACTCTACAAATACCCCTGTTTTACTCTACAAATACCCTAGTTTTACTGTGCAAATTCAACAGTTTTCCTCTACAAATACAACAGTTTTCCTCTACAAATACCACAGTTTTACTCTACAAATACAACAGTTTTCCTCTACAAATACCACAGTTTTACTCTACAAATACAACAGTTTTACTCTACAAATACCCTAGTTTTACTGTGCAAATTCAACAGTTTTCCTCTACAAATACAACAGTTTTCCCTCTACAAATACAACAGTTTTCCTCTACAAATACCCCTGTTTTACCCTACAAATACCACAGTTTTATTCTACAAATACCTCCATATTACTCTACAAATACCACTGTTTTACTCTACCAATACACCCATTTTACTCTACAAATACCCTAGTTTTACTATGGTTACTGTAACCATTTAATCATGGTTTTATTATAGGGTTAGTAAAGGTATTGTAGTAACTATTAAGAGTAAGCAACCATGTTTATATTTTTGGTTGAAATCATAGTTTTAATACATTATACAGTATTATGTAGTTTAATTTTTGTTTATTATACCTCTCTAGTTTTATACTCTCTCTTTAAGTATTTATATTTACAGTCCTATTCACAACTAATAAATAAAGAAAACATTTTACAATATATATGACATTTATAAATTTTACCTCACCATAACAAATACATTATTTAAATCAAATTTAACACATTTTAGTGTTTGC
>JAVLUX010000002.1:380000-402500 GCA_032164185.1 Moxostoma hubbsi | reverse complement strand
TACCCAACACTGATCAGTAATATTAATAATATAAATGATCGAATGCTCCATTTCACCTTCCTCTTATAGTTGCTCAGTGATTTTTAGCTACGGTGGCTGATCAGTTTACTTCCGGTCGCTATAGCTGACCCGTACACACTTGTTGCTTACATTCCCTAAAAACTGGGTTGACACCTGAAAGGATGCATGTTCGAACCTTGCAAGAGTCGGTTCAATGAAACTGATGAAATATTGATGTTAAAACATAATAAACTTTGAAGCCGTCTCTCCACGGTTGTTCAAAAAACACTTTGTAGTCAATAGTGCTGGGAGTAATCTGATTACAAAGTTTTGAATTACTGTAATCTAAGTACTTTTTAAGTAGAAAAAAAAATTAAAAATGACTTTTAATTAGTTCACTTAGTTTTCCAATCTTTCTAAAATGCTTTTATGTGTTTAAAACATGAACAATCTGCTATCAATCTGAGTCAATGAACAAGGAGGAAATATAGACATTATTGAGCTTTTTCTGTCTAAAGCTTTTTAGAAAGTAACTGAAAAGTAATTAGTAATGTGATTACTAGTGTGCCTAAGTTCATTCAGGAGAAAAGGTAAGTTATAACCAACATTTCAACTCTTATCACGAGCAGATAAACCGTAAACCCGGTTACTTTCACTTGATCAGGAAGAACATGAATAAATCAGTGTGTAGCAGATGTACAAACAGGAAACTAGTTACACCTAAACAAGATGATTGAGAAACGAATTGTTCATGCATTACAAGGTAAGAAGTTTCCCACCATCCTTTTCAGATAATTGGTGCTAAATGGCACGTAAAACAAAAACAGTGATTGGTCGGATCTTACCCAGAATAATCTGTACAGTGAACCAGACTTCATGCTGATGGTTCACTCACCTGTGTGATGCTGTCTTTGAGCGTTGGCGAGCGTTGTTTGCGCGTGGTGGTGGTCGCCATGGTTGTGGTGGTCTCCATGATGGTGGTGGACATGTCGGCGAGCGGCGTGGTGGACGTGGTGTCCGTGTTCATGACGGACGGCACGTCTCCCACCAAACGCAGGTTACCCTGCACCTGAACGTTGGGGTCGCCCTCTGCTGCCAACTTCAGCACCTGCAGGCCGTTATAATACAGACCTGAGATCTGACCCTGGAAATTACGACCCTTCTCGCCGCTGCCCACCTTAATAAACGCCTGGCTGTTAAATATCGTCAGCTGACGACCTGCAGAGAGAAAAGAAATAGACGGGGGAGACAAATGAGACACTGGATTCTGGTGTTATGAACAGCAAACACAAGGTGAACTGGGTTAAATAAGACTTTACATGATCAAACTGCCATTGTGGCCATGAAACTGAGGGACATGTGAGCCAACATGGCTGCCGGTCATGTGACCAGTGTACAACGTCATCCATGACAAATCTGCATATTTTGACTTTCATCAGAAAATGAATGAATCTATTTACATATCTGCCTCTTGTGGATGAATAAAGTGGTTTGCGTCGCATCATTTCATGAGGGAATGAACTACAGTCATGTAACAATGATGTCACAGTGCATCATGGGAGTGGGCGGAGCTCTTTTGTCATGATCTCTGATTGGTGGATCTCTCTTCAGGATCATGAGAAGTGTAGTTCTTCACCAGGAATTCTGCTATTAAACGCAATTATTTCAAAACTAAGTTGAAATAATGTGGACTGATGTCTTCAACTGAAGCATAAACCACTGATTACCAACCTCAGAGCTCACGGAAGGTCTGCCATTAAATGTTTTGAACTTATCATTAAAAATATACTCATCAATGGAAAAAGTGAATGGGATTTTTATCATATGATATCATAGTGCATCTCATCATATCATATTAGTATTGCATTGTATCATATTGTGCAGTGTCGAAATTATATCATGATGTATCCGTTTGTTTTATATCGTATGGTGAAATTTTGTATCGCTATTTTGTTGCATCATATTGTTTTGTGCCATATTGTATCATCTTATTATATTGTTTTCATACTGCATGACACACGGGGCCGAAATGACTTTTGAAGCGTTTGTGCGTCTCAGAGAGCAGGAGTGAGAGAGAGACAGAACAGAATGTTATATGAGTGGATTTACGAAGCAGTAAATGTACAGATATGTTCTTCTAGTGAACTGTCTAAACTCATAAGAGACTATTTAAGAACACTTCATAGGCAGCAACTCCACGTGCCACTTGGCAGGCGGCTCACTAGAGTTTGGAACGGATTAAAGTGTGTGTTTTGAGCACATTTCTAACAGTATTGTCACTCGAGGCCCGCGAGAGATGCTGTGAATTTGATGTTATAATGTTCCTCTAAAACAATAACAAACAACAATCTACAGAGAAACACGTGATGATGTGAGGATTGAAGAATGAACAAAAGAAAAAACAAGCTGTTGATGAGTCTGTAAGGGTCAGATGATGATGATGCTGGATCAGCAAGAAGAAAATATTGATGGACTAACAAAAACAAGAAAGTACACACACACACACACTCACACTCACACGCACAAACACACACTCACACACAATTACACACACGGACAACTAAATACAAATTCAAAAGAATGAGCAAACAAACAAACAGACATACAAACTAAATAATGAATGAAAGCTTAACAAGCTAACAAAAAAGTATGAATTAAAGAACAAATGAACAATGAATTGAGTGAGCGACAAACATATAAAAGACGTAGTGAATGAAACAGATCTAAAACTCTTGAGTAAACTTCCTCAAGTGAAACTCCCAAAATGAACAGAGAGAATTGAACACATGGATCATCTTCACACAAACATGATTTGGACAGTTCAGATCCAGTGATTCTCACAGCTGAAATCTCTCTTATTCATAATGCTGTAATGTGCAGCACTTTTATATTTCCCAAGAGGAGGACAGAATAATGTGAATGTGTGATTGAGTGAACGAGCCCGAGCTGTTAGAGACTGTGAGCAGAGACGAGAGAAAGAGAGAGAGATCATTCACTCATTCTGTAACAGGACGATTGAAGAAAGAGACTCTGAGGAACTGAACAACCCCTGTGAGGAACACTGGACTACTCTCAATCTATATTCTCTGAAACGAACACAAGGCAATAAAGAATGCACAAAAACAAAATAATCAAACAAACAACAGAATGAACATAAGAACAGATGAACAATCAAATAAACAAATAAAGAAAATAAAACTGGCAGAACAAACATACAAGTTTACTAACAAATGAACAAGCAGAAGAAGAACAAAGATGAATAAATAAACAAACTAAAGGATGAAAGAACACAATCTATTGAACAAATAATAAAACAATAAACAAAATAATGAATAATCAAGAGAATTAATAAACAATTAAATAAACAAATGAACGTGTGTACAAAAAATGAACATATAAAAGAAAGAAAAAGTAAGAAAGAAGAAGGAAAGAAAGAAAAAAGAAAGAAAGACAGAAAGGAAAGAAAGAAGGAAAGAAAGAAAGGAAAAAAGGAAAGTAAGAAAAAAGAAAGAATAAAGAAAAGAAAGAAAGAAAGGAAATAAAGACAGAAAGGAAAGAAAGAAAGAAAGGAAAGAAAGGAAGGAAAGAAAGAAAGAAAGGAAATAAAGAAAGGAAAGAAAGGAAGAAAGAAAGACAGAAAGAAAGGAAATTAATAAAGGAAAGAAAAGAAAGAAAGATGAAAGAAAGGAAAGGAAAGAAAGGAAATCAAGAAAGGAAAGAAAGAAAGATAGAAAGGAAAGAAAGAAAGGACAGAAAGAAAATAAAGAAAGAAAAAAAAGAAAGGAAATAAAGAAAAGAAAGAAAGATGAAAAAGGAAAGGAAAGAAAGAGAAAAGAAAGAAAGGAAATTAAGAAAGGAAAGAAAAGACAGAAAGATGAAAAAGGAAAGGAAAGAAAGAAAGAAAAGAAAGGAAATTAAGAAAGGAGAGAAAGGAAGGAAAGAAAGAAAGGACTGAAAGATGAAAGAAAGAAAGAAAGAAACAAAGAAAGAAAGAAAGACAGAAAGAAAGGAAATTAATAAAGGAAAGAAAAGACAGAAAGATGAAAGGAAATCAAGAAAGGAAAGAAAGAAAGATAGAAAGGAAAGAAAGAAAGGACAGAAAGAAAATAAAGAAAGACTGAAAGGAAAGAAAGGAAAGAAAGAAAGAAAAGAAAGGAAATAAAGAAAAAAAGAAAGAATGGAAAGAAAGAAAGAAAGGAAAGAAAGAAGGAACGAAAGAAAGCAAGGAAAGAAGGAAAGTAAGAAAAAGGAAAGAATAAAGAAAAGAAAGGAAAAAAGAAAGAAAGAAAGGAAATAAAGACAGAAAGGAAAGAAAGAAAGGAAATAAAGAAAGGAAAGAAAGAAAGATAGAAAGGAAAGAAAGAAAGGACAGAAAGAAAATAAAGAAAGACTGAAAGGAAAGAAAGAAAGAAAAGAAAGGAAATAAAGAAAAGAAAGAAAGAATGGAAATAAAGAAAGGAAAGAAAGAAAGAAAGACAGAAAGAAAGGAAATTAAGAAAGGAAAGAAAAGACAGAAAGATGAAAAAGGAAAGGAAAGAAAGAAAGAAAAGAAAGAAAGGAAATTAAGAAAGGAAAGAAAGGAAAGAAAGAAAGAAAGAAAGAAAGGACTGAAAGCTGAAAGAAAGCAAGAAAGAAAGAAAAAAGAAACAAAGAAAGAAAGAAAGACAGAAAGAAAGGAAATTAATAAAGGAAAGAAAAGACAGAAAGATGAAAGAAAGGAAAGGAAAGAAAGAAAGGAAATCAAGAAAGGAAAGAAAGAAAGGAAAGAAAGAAAGGACAGAAAGAAAATAAAGAAAGACTGAAAGGAAAGAAAGAAAGAAAAGAAAGGAAATAAAGAAAAGAAAGAAAGAATGGAAAGAAAGAAAGGAAAGAAGGAAAGTAAGAAAAAGGAAAGAAAGAATAAAGAAAAGAAAGGAAAAAAGTAAAGAAAGAAAGGAAAGGAAAGAAAAGAAAGAAAGAAAGAAAGAAAGGAAAGAAAGAAAAGAAAGAAAGGAAAGAAAGAAAGACAGAAAGGAAAGAAAGAAAGAAAGAAAGAAAGAAAGAAAGAAAGGAAAGAAAGAAGGAAAGAAAGACAGAAATGAAAGAAAGAAAGAAAAGAAAGGAAATAAATAAAGAAAGAAAAGAATGGAAAGAAAGAAAGGAAGAAAAGAATGAAGGAAGGAAAGTAAGAATGAAAGTAAGAATAAAAGAAAATATATCAAAAGAAAGGAAAAAAGAAAGAAAGGAAAGAAAGTAGAAAGTAAGAAGGAAAGAAAGACAGGAAGGACAGAAAGACAGAAAGGAAAGAAAGAAAGAAAGAAAGAAAGACAGAAAGATGAAAGAAAGACAGATGGAAAGAAAAGAAAGAAAGAAAATTAAGAAAGGACAGAAAAGAAAAAAGAAAGGAAATTAAGAAAGGAAAGAAAAGACAGAATGATAGAAAGAAAGATAGAAAGAAAGAAAGAACGAAAGAAAGAAAGGAAAGAAAGAAGGAAAGAAAGACAGAAATGAAAGAAAGAAAGAAAGAAAGAAAAGAAAGGAAATAAATAAAGAAAGAAAAGAATGGAAAGAAAGAAAGGAACAAGGAAAGAAAGAAGGAAAGAAAGAAAAGAAAGAAGGAAGGAAAGTAAGAATAAAAGAAGATATATCAAAAGAAAGAAGGAAAAAAGAAAGAAAGGAAAGAAAGTAGAAAGTAAGAAGGAAAGAAAGACAGGAAGGACAGAAAGACAGAAAGGAAAGAAAGAAAGAAAGAAAGACAGAAAGATGAAAGAAAGACAGATGGAAAGAAAATAAATTAAGAAAGGAAAGAAAGAAAGGACTGAAAGATGAAAGAAAAACAGAAAGAAAGAAAGAAAGAAAGAAAATTAAGAAAGGACAGAAAAGAAAAAAGAAAGGAAAGAAAAGACAGAATGATAGAAAGAAAGAAAGACAGAAATGAAAGAAAGAAAGAAAGAAAGAAAGAAAAGAAAGGAAATAAATAAAGAAAGAAAATAATGGAAAGAAAGAAAGGAAAAAGGAAAGAAAGAAGGAAAGAAAGGAAGAAAAGAAAGAAGGAAGGAAAGTAAGAATGAAAGTAAGAATAAAAGAAGATATATCAATAGAAAGGAAAAAAGAAAGAAAGTAGAAAGTAAGAAGGAAAGAAAGACAGGAAGGACAGAAAGACAGAAAGGAAAGAAAGAAAGAAAGAAAGAAAGACAGAAAGATGAAAGAAAGAAAGAAAATTAAGAAAGGAGAGAAAAGACAGAATGATAGAAAGACAGAAAGGAAAGAAAGAAGGAAAGAAAGACAGAAATGAAAGAAAGAAAGAAAAAGAAAATAAATAAAGAAAGAAAAGAATGTAAAGAAAGGAAAAAAGGAAAGAAAGGAAGAAAAGAAAGAATGAAGGAAAGTAAGAATGAAAGTAAGAATAAAAGAAGATATATCAAAAGAAAGAAGGAAAAAAGAAAGAAAGGAAAGAAAGTAGAAAGTAAGAAGGAAAGAAAGACAGGAAGGACAGAATGAAAATAAAGAAAGACTGAAAGGAAAGAAAGGAAAGAAAGAAAGAAAATAAATAAAGAAAAGAAAGAAATAATGGAATGAAAGAAAATAAATAAAGACTGAAAGGAAAGAAAGGAAAGGAAAGAAAGAAAGAAAAGAAATCAAGAAAGGAAATCAAGAAAGGAAAGAAAGAAAGATAGAAAGGAAAGAAAGAAAGAAAAGACAGAAAGAAAGGAAATCAAGAAAGGAAAGAAAGATAGAAAGGAAAGAAAGAAAGGACAGAGAAAATAAAGAAAGACTGAAAGGAAAGAAAGAAAGAAAAGAAAGGAAATAAAGAAAAGAAAGAAAGAATGGAACGAAAGAAAGAAAGAAAGAAAGGAGGAACGAAAGAAAGGAAGGAAAGAAGGAAAGTAAGAAAACGGAAAGAAAGAATAAAGAAAAGAAAGGAAAAAAGTAAAGAAAGAAAGAAAGGAAAGAAAAGAAAGAAAGAAAGAAAGACGGAAAGAAAGAAAGAAAGAAGGAAAGAAAGAAAGAAAGAAAGAAAGAAAGAAAAGAAAGAAAATAAATAAAGAAAGAAAAGAATGGAAAGAAAGAAAGGAAAAAGGAAAGAAGGAAGGAAAGTAAGAATGAAAGAAAGAATAAAAGAAGATATATCAAAAGAAAGGAAAAAAGAAACAAAGGAAAGAAAGTAGAAAGTAAGAAGGAAAGAAAGACAGGAAGGACAGAAAGACAGAAAGGAAAGAAAGAAAGAAAGAAAGACAGAAAGATGAAAGAAAGACAGATGGAAAGAAAATAAATTAAGAAAGGAAAGAAAGAAAGGACTGAAAGATGAAAGAAAAACAGAAAGAAGGAAAGAAAGAAAGAAAGAAAGAAAATTAAGAAAGGACAGAAAAGAAAAAAGAAAGGAAAGAAAAGACAGAATGATAGAAAGAAAGAATAAAAGAATATATATCAAAAGAAAGAAGGAAAAAAAGAAAGGAAAGAAAGTAGAAAGTAAGAAGTAAAGAAAGACAGGAAGGACAGAAAGACAGAAAGGAAAGAAAGAAAGAAAGAAAGACAGAAAGATGAAAGAAAGACAGAAAGACAGAAAGATGAAAGATAGAAAGATGAAAGACAGAAAGACAGAATGACAGAAAGACAGAAAGATAGACAGAAAGAAAGAAAGAAAGAAAGACAGAACGACAGAATGACAGAAAGACAGAAAGATAGACAGAAAGAAAGACAGAATGACAGAAAGACAGAATGACAGAAAGACAGAAAGATGAAAGACAGAAAGAAAGGAAAGAAAGGAAAGAAAGAAGGAAAGAAAGAATAAAAGAAGATATATCAAAAGAAAGAAGGAAAAAAGAAAGAAAGGAAAGAAAGTAGAAAGTAAGAAGGAAAGAAAGACAGGAAGGACAGAAAGACAGAAAGGAAAGAAAGAAAGAAAGAAAGAAAGAAAGAAAGACAGAAAGATGAAAGAAAGACAGATGAAAGAAAATAAATTAAGAAAGGAAAGAAAGGAAGGACTGAAAGATGAAAGAAAAACAGAAAGAAAGAAAGAAATAAAGAAAGAAAGAAAATTAAGAAAGGACAGAAAAGAAAAAAGAAAGGAAATTAAGAAAGGAAAGAAAAGACAGAATGATAAAAAGAAAGATAGAAAGAAAGAAAGAAGGAAAGAAAGACAGAAATGAAAGAAAGAAAGAAAGAAAAGAAAGGAAATAAAGAAAGAAAAGAATGGAAAGAAAGAAAGGAAAAAGGAAAGAAAGAAGGAAAGAAAGGAAGAAAAGAAAGAAGGAAGGAAAGTAAGAATGAAAGTAAGAATAAAAGAAGATATATCAATAGAAAGGAAAAAAGAAAGAAAGGAAAGAAAGTAGAAAGTAAGAAGGAAAGAAAGACAGGAAGGACAGAAAGACAGAAAGGAAAGAAAGAAAGACAGAAAGATGAAAGAAAGAAAGAAAGAAAATTAAGAAAGGAGAGAAAAGACAATGATAGAAAGACAGAAAGGAAAGAAAGAAGGAAAGAAAGACAGAAATGAAATAAATAAAGAAAAAGAAAATAAATAAAGAAAGAAAAGAATGGAAAGAAAGGAAAAAAGGAAAGAAAGGAAGAAAAGAAAGAAGGAAGGAAAGTAAGAATGAAAGTAAGAATAAAAGAAGATATATCAAAAGAAAGAAGGAAAAAAGAAAGAAAGGAAAGAAAGTAGAAAGTAAGAAGGAAAGAAAGACAGGAAGGACAGAATGAAAATAAAGAAAGACTGAAAGGAAAGAAAGAAAGGAAAGAAAGAAAGAAAATAAATAAAGAAAAGAAAGAAATAATGGAATGAAAGAAAATAAAGAAAGACTGAAAGGAAAGAAAGGAAAGGAAAGAAAGAAAGAAAAGAAAGAAAGAAAGGAAATCAAGAAAGGAAAGAAAGAAAGATAGAAAGGAAAGAAAGAAAGGACAGAAAGAAAATAAAGAAAGACTGAAAGGAAAGAAAGAAAGAAAAGAAAGGAAATAAAGAAAAGAAAGAAAGAATGGAACGAAAGAAAGAAAGGAGGAACGAAAGAAAGGAAGGAAAGAAGGAAAGTAAGAAAACGGAAAGAAAGAATAAAGAAAAGAAAGGAAAAAAGTAAAGAAAGAAAGAAAGGAAAGAAAAGAAAGAAAGAAAGAAAGAAAGAAAGAAAGAAAAGAAAGGAAATAAAGAAAGAAAGGAAAAAGGAAAGAAAGAAGGAAAGAAAGGAAGAAAAGAAAGAAGGAAGGAAGGAAAGTAAGAATGAAAGAAAGAATAAAAGAAGATATATCAAAAGAAAGGAAAAAAGAAACAAAGGAAAGAAAGTAGAAAGTAAGAAGGAAAGAAAGACAGGAAGGAAAGAAAGACAGATGGAAAGAAAGAAAGAAAGACAGAAAGATGAAAGAAAGACAGATGGAAAGAAAATAAATTAAGAAAGGAAAGAAAGAAAGGACTGAAAGATGAAAGAAAATAGAAAGAAAGAAAGAAAGAATAAAAGAAGATATATCAATAGAAAGGAAAAAAGAAAGAAAGGAAAGAAAGTAGAAAGTAAGAAGGAAAGAAAGACAGGCAGGACAGAAAGACAGAAAGGAAAGAAAGAAAGAAAGACTGAAAGATGAAAGAAAAACAGAAAGAAAGAAAGAAAGAAAGAAAATTAAGAAAGGAAAGAAAAGACAGAAATATAGAAAGAAAGACAGAAAGAGAAATACAGACAGACAGAAAGACAGACAGAAAGAAAGACAGACAGAAAGAAAGACAGACAGAAAGTCAGACAGAAAGACAGAAAGTCAGACAGAAAGACAGACAGAAAGAAAGACAGACAGAAAGACAGACAGAAAGACAGAAAGACAGACAGACAGACAGACAGAAAGAAAGACAGACAGAAAGTCAGACAGAAAGATAGACAGAAAGACAGAAAGTCAGACAGAAAGACAGACAGAAAGAAAGACAGACAAAAAGACAGACAGAAAGACAGACAGACAGACAGAAAGAAAGACAGACAGAAAGTCAGACAGAAAGATAGACAGAAAGACAGAAAGTCAGACAGAAAGACAGACAGAAAGAAAGACAGACAGAAAGACAGACAGACAGAAAGAAAGACAGACAGAAAGTCAGACAGAAAGATAGACAGAAAGACAGAAAGTCAGACAGAAAGATAGACAGAAAGAAAGACAGAAAGACAGACAGACAGACAGAAAGTCAGACAGAAAGTCAGACAGAAAGATAGACAGAAAGAAAGACAGAAAGACAGATCTGAGCTCTGTTCTTAACCTCAGTTGATGAAGGTTGTGAAACTGTTAGTTTCAAGTTTCTTGGGGAACATTGATCTTAATAGAATCAATATTAGATATTAGTTTGATGAATGAATCTGATAATGAAGCTCTCATGATCTGAGGTTGTTCGTGGAGATTCTTGAAAGCAGTTTTAAACGGCTCAAGTCTTTAGATCAACGGTTTTTAAGATGATGACGGATCGTGTCGTTTATATGGTGTCGCAGCTGTACCAGTGTCAGTCTGGGGGAATCTCGAGAGACTGCAGGAGTTGTGTGGAAATGGATGTGCTTTCTAGAATGTTTTGGCTCTCTTTGAGTCTCGTGAGTCTTTAAAAGAGGAAAAGTGTTCAAAGCTCAACTGCTGTAATGTAGCTGCCACAAACACATTCCTGCGTCTATAAAATAAGCTTGAGTTTCCTCACGAATTTCCTCATGGATTCACTGCAGCTATACGTAACGTCTCCCTGTCTGTCTCTCAAGCGCTGTCTATGGTGTCAGAGGACAGATACAGGAGACGAGGAGCGATGTACATTCGCAGGAGACGGGATTGAGCTGTAAAACGCTATTTTTCCTCTTTATTGAGTCGTGTGGAGGTGCTGCCATTCTGCATTCATAACAGCGGCACCATCACGCCTCCAGAACGTTCTGTTTGATCAAACTCGACGTCTGAGAGCGAGAGAGAGAGACACACAGCTGAGATGAAGTACTGTTTTCAGATCAACAGAGTTGCGATTCTCTGCGGTTCTGCATACGATCTAAACATGCGATGACAGGAGATGTTCTCGCTCGCTGACTGACCGCGCGACCTCTCTGTCCTCGCCATTGCACACACATTTCATGCCATTTTCTGGCCAACGGGTTGATCAGATGTGTGAAGGACCCAGAAAATCGTCATGAAACTGCATTGAAAACTCGTTGCAGTTCCGTAGTGTGACATATTGACAATAATGTAGGGCGGAGCTTCACTATTGGTCAATATCATCCAATCAGATAATGGGGCTCGGTGAAGTTATGACAGCTTGATAAAAGCTTGCGTTCTTTGGAAAACACAAACGGATGAATCGGATAAAGTGACCAGGCAAGTAAAAATGGTCCATTTTCATTTGAATCCTGAACCTCCCTAAATAGTTCAAACTGAATTCACAAAAACATATAAAGTAATGCATTTCAGCAACAGTGAATAAATACAGTATATCATACAGAAATGAATAAATTCAAACATGTTCAGAAACTTCCAGACATGTAGCAGTAAACGTTAAAGGGACCGTATTCTCTCCAACGGATTGAACATTTATTCATCCAATTATGCACAAATCAGTTTCATTCAGGAAAAAATACTGTCAACACAAATTCATTTGTAAGTTTAACCCTCTGAGTTTCTTAGGGTGGAGGAAGTGGATTGGTCGAGAGAGGTTATCTGGTAAAACAACCAGCCTTCATTAACCAAACCAATTAGAGACGTGTTTAGATGCGTCATCACACTAGCTCATTATACTTCAACAGATTGTTGGCGTTCTCGTGAGTTATGTGCGTTTAGAAACAGGTTTATGACTGAGGGCTTCAATATCATCGAATAGTCTAAAGCTCAACTCCTATTGGCTGAAGGGAAACAACGGGCGGCCCTCAGGGTTTATAGGAACGGTGAGGTCGATTCTCTGTTGCTGGTTAATTCTGCTTAAATATTTACGTTTCCTTGTTAATAAAAGCTGACAACACTTTTAACCCTTTGAATGACAGATCGTCCCCTACAGACAGTGTCGCGCACACACTCTTCTGCCACTTCATTCTCCCATCGATACAGTTAAAGCTCTATCGAATTCTGTGACATGCTGCTGATCCCCAAAAAATGATTTCAACTCGTCCCTCAGTTTGAATGTAACACACAAAAGTCATGTGTACATTGACATACTCAATAAGTCAATGGGGTAAAGTACTGGCTGTTAAAATACACATTGTTTCAAATGTATAGCCACAAATCTTAAATATTATACTAGTTTACATGAGACTAGTGTGATAAAAGTGTTCTCCCACCTTGTCTTGACATGTAAATGTGGTAAACCTGGTAACTGTTTTTATTTTATTTATTTATTTTTTTATATAGTTGCTATAATATCTGTTAGTGCTCTTCCTCCTCTGGCTGGGTGTCTATGGCAGCCCATAGAACTGTATGGTAAAAAGTTGTGAAATTTGGCACACTAGTAGGGGAGAGTCTGAACATTCCTAGTGGCAAATTTGGAGTCTTCATCTTAAACTCACTAGCGTCACCAACAGTTCAAAATTGCACTTATGGTTAGGCTAATAACTATGGAAGCAAATGGTTTAGAAACAAAATTGTTGTTTTCCTCTGATTTATTGGCTCGTGCCAGGTCAAATGGAAACCATAGCTACAAATTCCAACAACAAGATTTTCCACAATTTCAATGCAATATTTCGAGAAACCTACTTTTTTAAACATATTAATCGTTCATAGTATTTTGTTTAGATCATCTACATCTCACACGCTTTTAGAAGCTTTTTGATAGACCAAACCGTTCTCATATAATGTATCGAAACATTCTAATGACATACAGAGTCCAATGATGCCTACTGATGCTATGTTGGCCATATTAGATGTCAGCTACATATATCGAATATCATAAAATGCAAAATTTTACAAATGCATTGGAGTATCATTACGAAACATGGTATGTGTTATCCACACTATGCCCTGAAGGTACTTGAGAAGTTTGGGGCCAGTGGCACCTAGAGGCCAAATTAGTTCGTTTTTGATATTTTTTTAAATATTTTGACCTATTGTCACAAGACTGGACTCTTTAAAATCATTGGTTCATGCCAAGTACAGAATAACAATTTTGCCAAGGTGGGCCATACTTCCTGTAGACCATTCTGAATTTAATTTAATCAAACCCCTTCAACTGTGTTCATCGGATCTTCCCCAAATTTGGGTCATATCATCTTCACAATTAAATTAGTCTCCAAAGATGCTAGGTGCAATTGTAGATATTTGAAACAGATCTTACGATGTTGTGCTTGGCCCCACAGTTGCTGCTTAAAGCTACATTTGGACCCACTTTATATGAGGTGAATTTAACTATTCTGTACTTAAACATTTGATACAATGTACTTATTATGTACATACGTGTTGTTTCATTGCACTTACATTGGACGTACCTGCATTTAATTACATCTGTAGCTACACAGTTAACTGACCCCAACCCTAAATCTAAGCCTAACCCTAAACCTACCCATTCCTAAACCTCAGTAGTAGCAAATGTGAAACATGTTAGTATTATGCAGAATAGCATATAGTTACACAATAAGTACATTGCATTGTATGCATTTTAAAGTTAGTGCATGGTAAATGCACAGGATTATAGTTAAAAGTGCTTTAACAAAAACACCAGATTATATTCTGTAACAGATGGACGCTACTGCGCCTTAGTTGGTCAAAGCTCAGAGAACTAAATGAAATTTCACACATTTTCTGGCTATAATTGTTTCCCTCAGGGTGGGTGAGAGTGGAGCAGGTGTGTCCTCACAAAAAGCATCACAAGCAGGAAACAGACGTGGGACAGGAAGTTGGGACTTTCTGGACTCAAAGGGTTAAAGTTGGAATCAATTTAGGCAAAAACGACGACAAACTCCAGATGTGAAATAGAGTCCCTTTAACTGTTAAAGAGTTTAGATTGAACTGTTGTGAATGAGTTTCTATCAGGGAGGGACATTTCACAACAGTTCTGAGTGTTGTTTGGAGGTTAAGGGAAGGTTATGTGGAGGTTATTGGTAAGGTTAATAATCTAGAGAAGTGCAGACCCATTTAAAAACATTTAAACATCTACAGAGCTGAATATTTCAGGGATTTTGGCCATATGTGGGAGTGTTTGGTCATTAAATTCTCCACACAACTAATTCATTTGGAGTCTAAATATTTAGCAGCTGAGAACAATGACATATGCACGAATCAAGACTAATTAACACTTCTTAAAGTTGACAAGAGTTCACAGATACAAAGTTACAGTTATGAGTTATATAAGACTTAACTAATATTTAGCTTCATCAGACATGTACCAGTGTACAGTCAAATCAAGTCCTATGTCTTTAAACATGAAATAATATTTTACGTTTCGTCTATGGGCGTGCACTTCTACCAGAGACGTGATTAGCGTGGTTAGACAGTTCGTTCATTAGTGGGGTTTGGTGATGTTTAATTACCTTTGTCGAGTAGCCACTCGTCAACTACCCGACCGAGTCGGTACGGGATTCTTTGTCTAGCAATAGCCAGCCGTTCACTATCAAAGTTCCCTTTGAAGAACAAACAAATTCAACAGGTTACAATCTGGAAGGTCAGGTCAGAGTTTAGCAGGTTAAAATCAGATTTAGTCGTGAAACAAACACCCCCAATGGTTTAATCACAGGTTTAGAGGTTAGAAAGTTAACCAAGGTCTGTTTTTATGAGTTAAGCATATTTATGAGTCATTTTAGCGGTTGAATAGTTACTTATGGGTAATTACAGTGCATTAAAGTGTCATATTAAATGTTGGAAAGCAAAAGCAAACACATTGATTTCATTATTGTTAAAAGTACATACAGTACATTCTCATATCATCATATCAACATCAATCAGCAACACTGCACATTTCATAAAATAAGACATTTTCTGTATAACATCCAAATCAAATGTTTTCTTGTGGGTTTTGTAATTGTAATGTTTATGGGATCACACCAAACCTGTTTAGTGTGGTAAAAACAGAAAAGCAACACTTGCAAACACACACACTCACACACACACACACACACACACACACACAAACACACATACACACACACACACACACACACACACACATGCACACACACACACACACACACACACACACACACACACACACACAGTTATACATCCTGAATAAATGTTTTAAATCTGATTATACAGTTATTAATACTGAATAAATACTTGTAAGTTTAGAATATATAGTAATAAAGCCTGAATATAGTAAAAAAAAAAAAAAAAACTAAAACATATAACTATAAATATGATTGTAAATGGTTAAAAATCCTGAGTATGTAGTTATACATTCGGAATGTATAGAAATAAATTCTGTTTAAAGTTTGAATATATATTAATAAATCCAGAATATGTAATTATAAATCCTTAATACATACATGTAAGTTTGACTATATAGTTATAAATAAGATTATACATGCAAATTCATATATATATCTGTAAGTCTGAATATATAGTTCATAATATTTTAAGTTTAAATTTTTTGTTATAAATCATATCTATCTGTCTGTCGGTCTGTCTATCTATCCTATAATAACTGCAATACTCATCTGTCTGTCTGTCTCTCTGCTGAAGTCAGCTGATGTGATGTGTGTTTGTGCTCTTGAGCAATCAAACTTGTCAGTTCTTTAATTAGCTACAGCAATCTTTCCTCTCTGTAATGAAGTCAGTGGTAATACAGTAACAAACTCTTAATTGCTCCTGCAGCATGACTGCAAATGATCTAATCAAAATCTCTTCCATGAAGCCCATCATCACACTATACAGGCACCTCAGATTTGTTACAGAGAGCAAATAAACCGGGTACATATGCAAATAAATCAATCTTATCTGAAAAAATCTGTCCATGGTGCTGAAGTGCATGTTCATGTATGATACACAATGCTGGGAATCTATATGAACTGTCCAAGGTGCTGAAATTATTAATTAGTCAGTGTAGACAGCGCATTTAATTAGCTACAAATAAAAATGTGGCTGTGAGGAATGCACATACAGTCTAGTCAGTAGGTGAAATGTTGTTTATCTCATTAACAATCCATCCATCCATCCATCGTCAACCGCTTATCCTGTGTACAGGGTCACAGGGGGCTGGAGCCTATCCCAGCTAACATTGGGCGAAAGGCAGGGTACACCCTGGACAGGTCGCCAGTTCATCACAGGGCCACACATAGATAGACAGACACACACTCACACTCACACTCACATCCACACCTAGGGCAATTTTTGGAGACACCAATTAACCTAGCATGCATGTCTTTGGATGGTGGGAGGAAGCCGGAGCACCCGGAGAGAACCCACGCAGACACGGGGATTACATGCAAACTCCACACAGAAAGGCCGGGGCAACCGGGGTTTGAACCCACGACCTTCTTGCTGTGAGGCGACAGTGCTAACCGCTGCGCCACCGTGCCGCCTTCATTAACAATCATGAGGTTTAATTCTGAAATCATTAAAGATCTTAATAGTATTAATAATGATAGTATTTGACTAACTAGGGCCTAGGTCAGGAAGAAGACAAACTGGCTAATCCGAACATCTGCTAGCTGCCTTGAGACATCACACAGATCACATAAACTACAACACATAGAGACTGTATCACCTAAATATCATATATAGACTGTGTCTTTTCCCCAAACTACCAACCACAAAACCTTCATTAAGTCATTTCTAAAAAATTTGATTACGGTAAACTTGAAAAAATTAATTGAAGATAAACATCATATAAAGGTATGGCTACTAATCATTAGATATCTTTTTACCAAAACTCACAGGAAATAACCACAACAATCCTAGATGTTTATTCAGTACTGTGGCTAAGTTGGTTAGGAATAAAGCCTCAACAGAACCAGATATTGTGTCGCAGCACAAGAGTAATGACTTCATGAATTTCTTTACAGATAAAATTGAAATAATCAGAAATAAAATGGAATTATGTAATCATCTGTCATAGCAACTCTGTCATAGGTCATGAAGAGCTAACAAAACTTGTCAAAACATCAAAAGCCACATGTTTGATCCTATACCAACTAAGATCTTAAAAGAGGTATCTCCTGTAATTTCAGAACCTCTTCTTAATATTATTAACTCCTCACTATGCTTAGGACATGTCCCAAGAAACTATAAAATGGCAGTTATCAAACCGCTTATTAAGAAGCCACAACATGATCCTGGAGAACTGGCGAATTATAGACCGATTTCAAATCTCCCGTTTATGTCAAAAATACTAGAAAATGTAGTGTCCTCCCAAATATGTTCATTTCTACAGAGAAATAGTATATACAAAGAATTTCAGTCAGGATTTAGGCCTCATCACAGTACAGAGACTACACTTATCAGAGTTACAAATGACTTGCTCTTATCATCTGATCGCGGCTGCATTTCTCTTCTAGTGAGATCACGCCATTCTCTTGAATAGGCTGGAGAATTATGTTGGCATTTGTGGAGTTGCATTACCATGCTTTAGGTCTTATTTAGCAGACCGCTAATATTTTGTATGTGTAAATGAGGAATTGTCAAATCAATCAAAAGTGAAGTATGGAGTGCCACAGGGATCCGTTTTAGGGCCTCTGCTTTTCTCTTTATATATGCTTCCTCTGGAAGATATTCTCAGGAATCGTGGAATAAGTTTCCACTGTTATGCCGACGATACACAACTTTATATTTCTTCAAAACCTGATGAGATTTCACAATTCTCCAAATTAGCTAAGTGTTTCAATGAAATGGCCAGTAATGTCCTACAATTAAATTCTGACAAAATAGAGGTACTAGTTATTGGACTGAAAACATCTAAAAATAAGCAGCTAAAATATTATTTGAGTCTCGATGGATTTACGGTTACATCAGGTACTAGTTATTGGACTGAAAACATCTAAATATAAGCAGCTAAAATATCATTTGAGTCTCGATGGATTTACGGTTACATCATCTTAAACAGATTACAATTTAGGTGTTATATTTGATACCAATCTGTCCTTTGAAAATCAAATTACCAATATTTGTAGAACAGCATTCTTCCACCTAAGAAATATTGCTAAATTACGGCACATGCTCTCTGTTGCTGATGCCAAAAAACAAATTCATGCATTCATGACCTCAAGACTAGATTATTGTAATGCATTACTGGGAGGATGTCCAGCAAGATCAATAAATAAACTTTAATTGGTTCAAAATGCAGCAGCCAGAGAACCAAGAAATATGATCATATTAGCCCCATTTTATCATCGTTACATTGGCTATCTATTCAATTTGGTATTTATTTGAACATTTTGTAAACTACGTACAAAGCTTTGAATGGTCTAGCTGCACAGTACTTAAGTGATCTTCTACTATGCTATATTCCATCACATTCATTATGATCGCAAAATTCTGGCCTGTTAATAGTTCCTAGAATATCAAAAGACACAAAATTAGTTAGATCCTTTTCATATTTGGCTCCAAAACTATGGGATAGTCTCCCTAACACTGTTCGAGATGCAGACACACTCCCTCAGTTTAAGGCTAGACTAAAGACTCATCTATTTAGACAGACATCCACCTAATTTATCCTTCAACAGACAATTAGGCTGCTTTAGTTTGGTCTGACCAGAAATATTTATCATGATCTATAACTCTGCAAAAAATTTAATGGCATCTACGCTAATATTATTTTATTTGTTTCTAAAGAATTGGCATGGACCTCGTCAGGCCATTTGAGCATCGCTTTGTGTTGGTTCTGTGGACTACACAGCGTAATATCCAGAAGCAGTACTTCAGCGTGTAGTGTTGTGGAAGCACTTTTCAGAATAATTTCCCAGGTGGTGATTCTTAAATAAATCTTCACTGAACAGAGCACAACGTTTATGTCACGAAAACTATGCAAACTGTACAAATTATTGGGGATTAAATAAATTTGGACCAGCGTTTACCACCCCCAAATGGACAGCTTGGTTGAACAATTTAAACCAGACACAAAAAAATATGATTCGTATGTTTGTGCATCGTGCAAGATGCTCGAAATTGGGACAAGTGGCTTGAGCCCCTATTATTTGCATTACGAGAGCTCCCGCAAGCTTCCACAGGGTTCTCCCAATTAAAATAATTGTACTGGCGTCGACCGTACTTGACGTCTTATGGGAAAATCGGGAGGAGGTATCTTCAAACAGTAAAAATGAAATTGAATACGTTCTTGACCTGAGAGCAAAACTCCACACACTGGGGCAATTAACACAGGAGAATTTGCTCCAGGCTCAAGAACATCAAAACCGGCTGTATAATAGGGGTATTCGGCTATAGGAATTTTCACCGGGAAATAAAGTCTAAAGCTCTAAATTACTCGCCAAGTGGCAAGGGCCCTTTGAGTTCACCAATGAGTCTGGGATATCGTTTATGAGGTTAAACAAACAGATAGAAGCAGAGTACATCAGATTTACCACCTCAATCTCCTAAAACCACGGAGAGAGGCGGTTCCCATGACAGTGGTTCCGGAGGGGGAGGAGCTCAGACCGTGAATTTATAATCCACCGATCGAGTCACTTGTGGAGACCACTTCTCATTGTCAATAGTCACTGAGTTTGCCAGGTTGCAAGGAGAATTCTCTGACATGTTCTCGCCTCTTCCAGATTGTCCGAATCTCATAAAGCACCATATCGAAACCCACCCCAGGTGTAGTGGTACGCAGTCGTCCCTACCAATTACCGAAGAAATAAATGCCATGCTAGATGTGGGGGTAATAGAAGAATCCCACAGTGACTGGGCCAGCCTGGTGGTTCTGATTCCAAAGAGTGACGCCTTGGTCTGGTTCTGTGTGGATTATAGAAAAGTCAGTACTGTGTCTAAATTTGATGTGTACGCAATGACTTGGATTGATGAACTGCTTGATCGTTTGGGCGCGGTTTGCTTTTATTCAACACTATTATATTATTCAGATTTGACAAAGGGATATTGGCAGATCCCCTTTACTCCAATGTCCCGTGAAAAAAAGCATTTTCCACACCGTTTGGATTACATCAATTTGTCACCCATCCTCTAAATTTGTTCGGGGCCCCAGCTACGTTTCATCGGCTCGTGTACAGAATCCTCAGACCGAACGCCGCTTTAATTTCTTTTCATCTAGATGCTATCATTATTTACTGTAATGACTGGCAGTGGCACCTGCAGCATCTGAGGGCTGTCCTGAAGTCACTGAGACAGGCGGGACTCACTGCAAACCCTGAGAAGTGTGCAATTGAACGGGTGGAAGTATGGTATCTGGGCTTCCATTTGGGTCATGGAGGTATGGCCCCAAATTGATAAGTCCTCAGCGATTGCAGCCTGCCTGAGACCTAAGATCAAAAAGGAGGTGAGACAGTTCCTGGGGCTGACTGGCTATTTTCATAGGTTTGTGTCTAACTATTTGATATCTTACTAAAAAGGTGGCATCAGATCTGGTCCAGTGGACGTAGCTGCATCAGCAGGTATTCACGCAGGTGCCGGTATTGCATCAGGTATCTCCTGACTTCTCTCTCCCTTTAATCATGCAGACGGATGCATTGGACAGGGGGTTGGGAGCGCTACTGTCCCAGAGCACTACTGTTCCAGATGGTGGAAGGGGAGGAGCCCACCACGATAGAGATGGAGTGTTTTGCCATCAAGTTGGTGGTCATCATCCTCTGGTACTATCTGTTGGGACATGCTTTCACCATCTGATCGGACCACGACCTGCTCCAGTAGCTCCATCACATGAAGGATACCAACGCGCAGATAATCTGTTGGTATCTAGCTCTCCAGCCTTTTAAGTTTGAGGTGGTCCACAGGCCGGGGGCGCAGATGGCTGTGGTGGATTTCCTCTCAAGAAATGGTGGGGGAGTAGGTCACAGGCCGGATGGCCCCAGCCCGTGTCAGGCAATGGGGGAATGTGTTGATGGGGGCGTGGCCGAGCGACGTCTGTGGAGAGCGAGGCCGTGAGAGGAATAATTGTAAGGATTGACACCTGTGGAAAATTAGCTCTAACAGCTGTTTGCGTTTGCGGTGAGAGGGATATAAAAGAGCAGTCCACCGGAGGGAGAAAGAGAGACACACACAGCAGAGTGTTCTGTGTGTTGTGCTGAATATCAAACCTTGTTGTGCTAGATGAGAAAGTGTGTAAAATAAAAGACTTGTGTTTATCGTTTGCCCGGCCCTTGCTTCCTCCTTGAGAAGAAAGTCAGTGACCTTGTCACACAATGCTAAATACAAAAAAATTAAATGCTACTAACCATATAATCATATGTTGTTAGGAGAGCAAAATAAATAGACTGATTTAAAAGGGAGGAGAAAACACATCCAGTATCTTGTGTTGTGTATCAATTAAACTATACAGTAATTTAACAGAAAATCATCCGTCACTTGGAAGAAGCTCGTCAGATTTTGTTTTGTGATATGACTTCAAGAACCAGCAACAAACAACACAAGCCAAAAGAAAATACCAACTAGACTACATTATATCATTATTCCGGATAACCACACAAATTAATAGAAAGTAATAATAATAATAAAAAAATCCTGTCGAGAATCACATTTTCCATGCGTATAAAAGGAGTGTGTTATAGAAATATGCCTAAATATTCAACAAGGATGCAGTTAATGCACAAAAGTCCATATTTCTACAGTCCATTTAAAATACCAACTTCTAATTAATGTTCTGTCTTTGTTGGACTCTAAAATAGGACACAGACATAAAATTGCACTTGATCCAGCTCATTAGCACGTGAAACCAGCTGAGAACTTTTGGTGTAGGCCCGTGTTTCCCAATCCTTGTCCTGTTGAATGTCTCTCATGTTGAATGTCTCTCTAATAAGACAAACCTGATTCAACTCATCAGCTCATTATTAGATGCTTCATGGCCTGAGCTGGCTTTGTCTGATAAAGTAACGCTACATCAAAAACAGCGTCTATAACAAAGACACTTTGAGAGCGAAACCAACCTCACACCTTCAACACAAAACATACTGTGGCACGGTGGAGGGCGGGACCGGCGCGTGATTACGCACGCCCGGTCCCGTATCAGGCTAATTGAGCCGTCAAGAGGGATGAAGGCCACTCGCAGACGGTGATCGGGAGAGAGAGCTTAATCAGCAGACATGTCTGCTGTCCTATGTGTTTGTTTTAAGTTCTTCATTAAAATGATTATTTATTTGTCAAGCCGGTTTCTCGCCTCTTCCTTGCCCGTAACCATGAACGTCTTTACACATACTTAGAAGCTGTTTCATTTAATTATTTCGCACTGTTCTTATCTTGAAAAGTGACATCCTCATGCAAGGGAAACAGCTCTCTCTCTCTCAGGATTTACACTTCAAACACAACAGTTCATCTTTCTGTTACTGAAAATAAAGGTTTCATTTCGGCAGTTAATCTGATATGAGCTGTCGAGCTGAAGAGAGTGAGTTAAAGATGTGGAATTCTCATGTGGTTATCACATGCTGCTCTTCAGTTTTTAGTGTGAAGTTGTACAGTGACGTCCACATTTTAGTCGAACCATTAACACTCACATGTTGGTGCAGCTTTCATTATGAGGACTCTCCA
>JAVLUX010000002.1:370000-375000 GCA_032164185.1 Moxostoma hubbsi | reverse complement strand
TATGTCATATGGGTTTGGAACAACATGGTGGTGAATGATGACTATTTCAATTATTAACAATAATATTAATAGTATTATTATTATTAATCATTCTGTAATTCATGTTAAATGTGTATCATGTACTGGAATATAGCAGTGTAAACATCCATTACATTATATGTGAAAGTAACTAGTTACTCACTATTCTTTTTACTTAATACTTTCTTACTCTTACTCGAGTAATTTATAACTTTACTACTTTTACTTCTACATGAGTAATACTTTTTTTAAGTAATTGTACTTTTACAAGAGTAAAGTTTTGGCTACTCTACCCAAATCTAGTAAAGTCTTTAGATTAGATCATTAGTTTAAATAAACTATGAGATTACGCCAGCACAGCTACACTTAGCTAGTTTAGGTCATTAGCTAGGCTAATTTACTAGTTACATAAGATCTGGGCTTTTCTGGTCCAGGCACACATAACAAATCTGTCCATTAATGTTACACATTTTGGCCACGCTGACCCAGGCACACATGCACATATGTTTAGTGTGTCTTATAGGGCAGATTTGAATTGTTGTAGGTTTGTGTTGTGTGTTCACAGCTTCTTGTTTCAGGATCTGAATACATTGTTCCCTGGTATTTTCATGTTTTTTGCACATGTACCATGCTAGTACTTGGTTGTTTTTAAGTACCTTGAAATACCATCATTTACTTACGGAGTTCTTTACTGGGTCTTGTTCTTCAGTTAAAACATTCTTCATCTTCTTGTAAACTTCAGTAGATTTTGTTTAAATATCTTATGTCATTCTACTTCTCAAGTTTATATTCTTTTAAAATGTTTAGATATTTGATTGGAAAACAAGACAAAAATACTACCAAGTGTACTAGTAGGCCTATTTATGTAGTATTAAAATGTTATTTTGTTGCAGTACACCACACAATATATATATGATCTATGATAATGAATATATTCCCCGTCTGTTGCTCACTTCGACGGCGTGTCGAAAAAGTGACACTAGGGGTCTCTCTTGAGCAGCTTTTGCACCTCTGATCTATGAGAAAAGGCCATTGAGAAATTGCCAGACAGAATCTGCATGTCCCGCCCCAGACATATGGATATAAAGGGAGGGAAATGCGTCTGTTTCATTCAGAAATTTTCTTTGGAGCAATCAGTTGTGTATGCAGCGAGCTGCGAGTCACAGTCTGTTTCCTCCCATCTCTGAGCGATTGCTGTTGGATCTACAGTGCATATCAGCCTTCTTCCCACGGGATTGAGAATGACCCGGCTGGCGATGGTGGCGTTTTGGGGATAGCAGCAGGCTCGGTTTCGCCGGGTACGCCCCCGCGAACCACCCGCCCCCCCGGCACGCTCATGGACTTCCATCCGGGCTCGAGGCAACAGCGGCTTGCCTCACAACCAGCCCACCTATCCTCTTGTGCCCCCCGAGCTGGATGTGCTCGCCGCTGCATAGGAGAGTGGTCCGGCGTCTGACGTGGATGTCTCGACTGGGCTGCTGACTTCGGGCCAGCACGCCCAGTCTGAGGCTGACGCCCACATGTCCGACATGCTTGCCTGGGCCGAAGTCAGCGTGGGGCTGGACTGGAACCCTCCGTCCTCCCCACAGCCTTCGCGGCAGGATGATTGCACTTGGGTAGTCCTGATCCCGATGTGCTGCATGAACTGCGCTCAGCGACAGACCTCGCTCTCAGGGCCACGAAGGTCACAGTGCGGTCACTAAGGCACACGTTGGCCACTCTTGTGGTTCAGGAACGTCATCTGTGGCTGAACTTGGTCGAGATACGCGAAGTGGACAAAACACGCTTCCTCGACACACCTGTCTCCCAGTTTGGCCTTTCGGCAACACCGTCGAGGACTTCGGCCAGCAGTTCTCAGCGCCTGGGGCGTCCTCCTGCGGCTTCCAAAAAAGAGACCAAGATGTTCGCTCTGGAGTTGGTAAGAAGACCACTCCATGTCCCGGTAGAGGGCAGGGAGGAGAATCCTCAGCTATTTCCTTTGTCTCTGGGTCACCTGGCCCGCAAATGCCGTTCTCACGGCACTCTGCCGCCACACCTCAACAGTCCCGGCATGTTGGACGCAGACCTCTCGCCTCCAGCCCCATGATTGCTCCTCGGCCGGCAGGTTCATTCGAGTTCAGAGGGCGCCTCCATGGGACCTCCTCCTTAGTCACTAACCACCCTCTGCCGGGTGTGCGGTGCAAGGAAAGTGCTTCGAGTCTTCTCTCAGCACCAGAGCCTCAGGACGCGCTTTTGCCTCCCGACGGCACATTACCTGCTCTGCACCGCTGCAAAGCCCCTCCGGGTACGTCAAAAATATTCTTCCCCTTAGTACGGTGCTTGGATGCGTGGCTTTCACTTCCCAATCCATCACGCTGGCTGGCCAGGACCATTCGACTCACTTACGCAATTCAATTTGCCAGTTCCCGCCCTTCGGGGGCATCCACTTTACCGCAGTACACTCCGAAGATCCCAAATCCCTACGTGCAGAAATCGCAACTCTCTTACTCAAAGACGCGATAGAGCCTGTCCCTCCAACCGAGATGAAGAAGGGTTTCTACAGACCTTACTTCATCGTACCCAAGAAAGGCCGCCAAACGTTCAAACCCTGGACAGACTGCAGCAGGTGTCCCGACGCGTCCTGGTTACTACCAACACCTCCAAATTTGGTTGGGGCGCCGTGTGCAACGTGCACGCAGCCGCGGGCCGCTGGAAAGGGGGCCCGCTGTGCTGGCAGATCAATTGTCTAGAGTTGTTGGCTGTACATCTTGCCCTGTGGAGTTTCTCCCGATAATTCAGGGCAAACATGTCTTGATCCGATCAGATAGCACCACCAGAGGCGAGGTACGCTCCCACCACATGTCAAAACTTGCCCAACTCAGGTCACTGCATGCCACTCACATCCCCGGCAACCTCAACGTGGTAGCGGACACGCTATCATGGCAAAGCTTGCCCAGCAGAGAGTGGAGGCTCCACCCCCAGTCGGTCCAGCTGATTTGGGATCGGTTCAGCAAGGCACAAGTAGACCTGTTCGCCTCCACTCTGTTAATAATTATTAATTATTGAATTATTGGGATTTGAGGGCCTTCGCAACAAATATTTACATATGCTATTAATTGCGATTAATTGAATCAATTAATCTGCATCTCATGTGATTAATTTGATTAAAAGTTTTAATAGACTGACAGCCCTAATTTTAACACATACTAATATTTTTTTTATTATTAAAGTTGTGTACACTGTAAAAATGTTACAGAAATAGAATGTTAATTGATTAACGAGTATTGAATGTCAAATATGCAGTTAAATTTTTTTAATACATTTTAAAAGACAATTAAATTACATTTTTAGATGTAAAATGTGTGATTTCCCTGTATAATTAATTACAATATAAATACAAATTTACATTATGTTTGTCGTGAGAGTATGTAACGATCCACACCGTCTTTGGTTTGTGTACCTTTTTATTTAAGTTTTTGGCACTTTATGTTCCACATTGTTCTTTGTTTATGCACTCTTTGAGTTTTGGCATCTTTTATGTTCCGTATTGCCTTTTGTTTTTATGAACTCTTATTTTGAAGTCTTGTCATGTCCTGTTTTCCCTCCTTGTCCATGTGTCTGGTTTTCATTGGTTTATTGTCTAATTATCAGTTCTAGTCTTGTCATTGGTTTTAGTTAATTGCCTTTTTACCTTGTTATGAGTTCTGTTTGTCCATTGGTCTATGTTTCCCCTTGTTTTGTATTTAAGCCCTCATGTTCACCTTGTCCCTGTTGTTTTCTTGTATTCTTTTCTTTATTTTCCCCTTGTGGAGGTATCATTTGTTCCTGCGTTTGTACTTCCTTTTACTTTTGAAGTTCTAATAAAGCTGCATTTGGATCCTTACTCCCTCGTCTGCCCTCTTCATGACATAAAACAACACGGGGGGTCTTGCAAGGAGGGCTTAGGCAGGAACACGGACCAAGGCAGGATTCGGGAACAGAGCTATAAACATAGAACAACGACCAACAAAGGACAAGGTGAACATGAGGGCTTAAATACAAAACAAGGGGAAACATAGACCAATGGACAAACAGAACTCATAACAAGGTAAAAAGGTAATTAACTAAAACCAATGACAAGACTAGAACTGATAATTAGACAATAAACCAATGAAAACCAGACACATGGACAAGGAGGGAAAACAGGACTTGACAAGACTTCAAAATAAGAGTTCATAAAAACAAAAGGCAATACGGAACATAAAAGATGCCAAAACTCAAAGAGTGCATAAACAAAGAACAATGTGGAACATAAAGTGCCAAAAACTTAAATAAAAAGGTACACAAACCAAAGACGGTGTGGATCGTTACAGAGTACATGTACTTTTTACAGTAAATTATTGTTAAAATTATAGTAAAAAACAATAATCAGGCATTCCCACAATGTAAATTACAAGAGTTTTAAACTGTAAAATTTATAAGTTGTTTACATTTTGACTGTATTTTTAACATAATTATTCTGGCAACCACAGATGCAGGATTGTTTTTACAGCGTACATGTACATAAGTAAATGCATTATGAACTAACATAAACTTACAATGAACAATAGTACTTTTAGAACACACTGTAACATTAACCAACATCAATAAATGCTGTAAAAATGGTTCATTGTTAGTTTATAACAGCTAAAGCATTTAATCATGTTAATAAACAGAACCTTATATAAGTGATACCAATTTATTACAAGTTATGTGGACTAATTTGAGATATGTTTTCTCTATTATGTGACAACAATGAAACTCATCCTGTACATGAAAGGCATTTGAAACACAATAAATGAAACAGGTGTGGTGTTAAAAAAAAGAGTGTTTTAATGTTAGAAAAAAGGAAAAGAAATCTACTAGTTTTAAGAAATAAATAAATATGTAAAACAAAAACACACGAGAGACATCAAATTGCGCAAAGCTGAAAAACACACTTTGAAAACATGTTAACCACATGCAAAACACATGCAAATCGAGAC
>JAVLUX010000002.1:325000-365000 GCA_032164185.1 Moxostoma hubbsi | reverse complement strand
AACACATAAGAAATTGGGTTCCAGCCAGTGTTATGATCGGCTTTTCTTAGGGAATGGAGGTCAGTTGGAGTTCCCTCATTTCGGGAGTGGTGCACGGACATGGGCAGGTTGGTGGCATTTGAAGAAATGTCAGATAGCAGGCTAGGCAATCTGAGGGAATTTAATAGGAAGTGGGGCAGCCTTTTGTCCATTTTGGAAGGATCTGGGGGAGGGGCAGTGGAGAGGGATTTATAGTTTTAAATGTGTGTGATTTTATATATATATATATATATATATATATATATATATATATATATATATATATCGTTTTTTTGTTTGTTTCTTTGTGTGTGTACTTTAGTTTTGACCACAGGGATGTTTGTTGGGGGTCAGGGTGGGGTTGAAGATTGGGAGGGGGAAAGAGAATAATGGGGGTTAAAAGCTGATTCTGTACATGTATGTTTTGTTTCATTTGGTGGAATCAATAAAAAGTGTTTATCAAAAAAAAGAAGAAAAGGAAAAGATGACGATGATGACAAAATACAGGATGTGTGTCTAATATACTCTCTCTCATTCTGTCTCTGTGAATCTGTTATCGGTCATTCTGATCACTCATCTTTTAATTAACGCTCTCAACGCTTTAAGCTTTTTAATTAGATTAGAATTAATAGCAGAGATTCATCTGTACAAATACCACCCAGGGACCAGATCGCGAGGTTACACAAGATGCAGACACACATAGAGTTGAATAATATTCTGTAATCTAGAGCTGCAGTGATTTAAGGTAGTTCAAGTTAACCAGTCAGCACCATATGAAAAATAAAACTTTCTCAGCAGTGCTGGAATGCAAACCTACTGATTTGAAATTGCGTTTGTGAGGGTTCTGGGTATCTCAGCGAGTATTGACGCTGACTATCACACCTGGAGTCGTGAGTCTGAATCCAGGGTGTGCTGAGCGACTCCAATCAGGTGTCCTTAGCAACCAAATTGTCCCGGTTGCTAGGGAGGGTAGAGTCACATGGGGTAACTAAATTGGCCCGGTTGCTAGGGAGGGTAGAGTCACATAGGGTAACTAAATTGGCCCGGTTGCTAGGGAGGGTAGAGTCACATGGGGTAACCAAATTGGGCCGGTTGCTAGGGAGGGTAGAGTCACATGGGTAACCAAATTGTCCCAGTTGCTAGGGAGGGTAGAGTCACATGGGGTAACCAAATTGTCCCGGTTGCTAGGGAGGGTAGAGTCACATGGGGTAACCTCCTCGTGGTGGTGATTAGTGTGTGGATCGTGGAGAGTAGCATGAGTCTCCACATGCTGTGAGTCTCCGCGGTGTCATGCACAATGAGTCACGTGATAAAATGAGGTCTCAGAAGTGGAGGCAACTGAGACTTGTCTTCCACCACCTGGATTGAGGTGAGTAACCGCACCATCATGAGCACTACTAAGTAGCGGGAATTGGGCATTCCACATTGGGGAGATTAAAAAAGGAAAAAGTAATTGCATTTGTTGTTTGTTTAATGTGTCTAAATGAGAGCAAACATCATAAGTCTTCGTAAGAGGACACTAGTACATATTTTGCAAACAGGTTGGCATTTGACGTGAGAGCGGCTGATCTCTGGGTTTAAAACAGCTGATTTCTGAGAGAGCCAGATGAGAGAAGAAGTACATTTCATGTGACTAATCACCCTACTGAAAGAGAGAGACTCTACAGCTACATCCCAAATCTGCACTATTGTACAGCATTTCATATAAGTACTGAGTTCTCACTGAAAATGCAATTAAAGGAAGATAACAACGAGTAGCCGGACGATAACGTTGCATACTACGTTTATCACTGCATACTACATTAAAAATATTTGTCAGTATACATCTCCTCACTGTGAGTTTGTGATTAGAGTTTGTTTCTCGCAATACAGTCTCATTAATCTGACAGCCAAAGAGAGAAGAGTAATGCATGTGGCCTAAATTAAGGACCCCAGAGTCTGTGGAGTCAGTGCCTGCAGCCGTTACCCTTCACACGACAGTCACGCGCAGATAACCCACCACTGCTGCACCACACACACCTGAGCACTTTAATTAAAGTAAACGGGGTCTGAGTTGAGTTTAACCTAGATTTATTAGACAACATGTTTGTATAGACAACACACTTAAACTAGACTTATCAAAAGTATCACGTAGTCCACTTTATTTCCAAGTCTTTTGGAGTCATATGGAACATTTGTGAGAGGAACACACCCAAACTGAAGAGCTAATTTCACTGAAAAATGTCCCTCGTTTGAGCTGTTCACTGCTGCGAGCGGATCGCTGCCTGTTGAAGATCAAATCGTATCAAATGATCTTTTTCTCCGTCATCCTTTATAATCCACTTTATTTCTATCCATTCTCTCATTATTCATACAGAGGTATGATAAGATTGCTCCATTTCTCTCTCTTCATTATTATTTCTGTCTTTCTAGAAGTTTCCGAGCGCTCTGAGAACTCTTTTCTCGATGTCCGTCAGAACGAACAAGTCCAGAATTCTCTCAGATCCAGAAGAATAAAATCACGAGTCTGACTGATCTTTTATATACTAAGAGAAAGACAGAAAACTCTGATTTTAGAAGTGCAAAGGATGTAAAGTACATTCAGAGAAAACACCACCTACAATAAAATATGGGTTGAATTGCAGTGAGGATAAATGTGTTTTGTGCGTGATTTATTGACTTTTGAGGGCATGAAACCATCACACGAGACCCCTTTAAGGAGGGTCTTATTTAAGGAATAGTTCACCCCAAAGTAAAACTTCTGTCATCATTTTGTCAGCTAGATTTGTCAATATTAAACACTTGAAAGAGAAATATGAAAGACAACGATTACAGAAGTTTCTCAAAGGTGTCTGACAGGTTAGTGCCATTGCTCTTGAGTTGAACTATGGGTGTTTCTCTGTTAACTGTTTGATAAAGCTGTTTCCCTGCTATCATGCTTGGATATGTTGTCTGGTGGTGTTGTTGAAGCTTGTACTGGTTGTCATGCGTTTATGGATCAAACAACATGCGTATGTTAATTCATCGTGATGTATCTGCATTGTCCGGTAAAGTTACTGTAACATGCTTCCTAATATTCATCACTTCTGAGTATTTTATAATGTCGCTGTAGTTTTTGTGTCGCTGCTTTCTCATTTCTTTTGTCCCAGTCGCGGAAATACCCAATCTATCACCGACTGTCCTTTTAGCAGATATTCTGTCCGTTTACAATGTTTCATCATCACAAGTTGTTTAAAATTTACCAATTTCAGAGCACAGTCATGTATATTCATTTCTTTAGTGTGTAACCATCTCTTTATTATAACTTTACTGCTAAAGAAATGATTTTTTTTATCCCTTTTTCTCCCCAATTTGGAACACCCAATTCCCACTACTTAGTAAGTCCTCGTGGTGGTGCGGTTACTCACCTCAATCCTGGTGGTGGAGGACAAGTCTCAGTTGCCTCCGTTTCTGAGACAGTCAATCTGCACATTTTATCACGTGACTCGTTGTACATGACACCGCGGAGACTCACAGCATGTGGAGACTCATGCTACTCTCCACGATCCACACACAACTCACCACACGCCCCATTGAGAGAACCACTAATCACCACCACGAGGAGGTTACCCCATGTGACTCTACCCTCCCTAGCAACCGGGACAATTTGGTTAGCCCATGTGACTCTACCCTCCCTAGCAACCGGGACAATTTGGTTACCCCATGTGACTCTACCCTCCCTAGCAACCGGGCCAATTTGGTTACCCATGTGACTCTACCCTCCCTAGCAACCGGGACAATTTGGTTGCTAAGGAGACCTGACTGGAGTCACTCAGCACGCCCTGGATTCAAACTCACAACTCCAGGGGAAAGAAATGTAAAATTAATTCATTGAAAATATGCAAATACAAGTGTTGTTTATCTTCATCAAAGCAAGTAATATTTCATTTTTAAATGCTTAGTCATATAACATGAAATCAGCATGAACAAAAGCATGTTATGACTCTGGCTCTGAGTATCTCCCGGTCATGAGATGTTGTGTATGTTGCAGTGCTGAAACACGACTTACGTAAAGTGTTCTTCCACAAATCGGTTGCAATTTTAAGTTTCAACCACAGATGTCGCTAGAGAGCACAAAGTTAATCTCTATACACTTATATATATTTATATATATATATTTCAAGTTATTGTAATTGTTTTGTAAATATATCTTTTTAAAAGATGTTTTGATATTTTCATTGATTTAATTTATTTATTAACTTTATTTACAGTATAAGAGCAATTCGCAAGTGAAATGGACATCACAGGCCGCGCTGTTTGTTGTGTGCAGTGAGGATGATGCAACAAAAACATTCAGTTCAGGAAACACTGTTCTGGTCTCTGTAGATGAAATATTACAGCCATCTCACCAAATAAAACATATATAATAAAGCCGTCCCATCTGTGGCTTATTATTATTTATTGCTTTATATTTGCATCCATTTCAGGTAGGGTTGCATCAGCTCTGTAAATGCACCAGAAACACAGGAATAAAATATCAGTGCTGCATTTTCACAATGTTTCTGTGGCGTCTCTGGAATCCTGCAAACAGAGCGCATTTCCCATCACACCGCAGACGTTATGTAACATAAAACACAAGACATGTTTCCAGTGAGAGCGTCTCAGATCGTCATACCTCAAACTCAGCTGACAGCGCTCTATCAACCACAGCCTGATCAATTAATGGATCTGTTATGATCAAAGCCGGAAGCCGGCGGCTATCATGACATGCCGTACCTCTGTATGCTAATGCAATGCATTAAAAAGATTGTTTATCTGAAAAACACATGGCTGAAGTGTTGCACTGCACAAAAATGCAAGACACTTAAATAATGCTAAAATCCCCTAAAATATCAAACAAAAAGAATCTGCCAATGGGGCAAACCGAAAATATTTAGTAAGAATGACTGAAACTTATATTTTAAGCATTTTCTAGTTTTTAGATCCATTTATATTATTAATGGCTATGACATATTAAAATGATATACAAAAAATAAATAAAAGAGATGAGATTAGTTCTCTGAAAAATAAAAGTGTTAATGCCTTGTATAAATTTCACCTCATGTATCTGGATTTAGGGATGTGCGGATATGTTTACTGAAGAACAAGACAAAATACTGATTATGAATGTGACTTTTTCCCCTTTATATCTCAAATTCATCTTTGAATCACATCAGCACCGGTCTCAGAAATTGAAATGCATCACTGTATGCGCTGACGTGTCCGCGGAGCGATCCCCTTCATCTCTCTGCATTCAGCGGGGGTGTGTAATGCAGCGTTTGAGTGATACACGAGGAAGCATTCTCATATGACCTTCTCTCATCTCATTTGAATAAGAGTTCAACTATGATGTCTCTTCAGTGCTGAGGAACGTGAAATGGCATCTGTGCAGCAGATAACTGTGATCTTCATATGAGATCGGAGAGGAGACTCATCACTCCACCATCTCATTACAACAGCTGATTTCACCACTGACCTCCCATTCTGGACATCTCTATGTGTCAGCGATGGGGATTTCAAGTGCTTAAAGTCACGAAACTGAATTCACAACCAAGTTCACTTCCATAATGTGACGTATTTCTGAGTGAAAGTAAATATTCAACCACCAAATTAACAAAAAAGCAAAAGGCAGGACTTGATTTTCTCCATGGGGAATTGACTGGATGGTGCAAAGCTGTTTTTAAGGCGGAATGAGTTGAGCATGTTGGGTCATTTTATTGGGCTAGTTCTTAGTGTTGGGTAGTTTTAGTGTTGCTCAACCACTGGGTTAGTGGTTGGGTCATTCTCACTGACAGTTGACACAATGCAACCCTCCCGACAACCTCAATGCAACCACGTAGCTGCAGCGTTACAAGTTACAAGTCACCGGCTGTTTGGATCGTCTTCAGGAGTGAGAGATTCTCAGCACAGACAAATAATTGGATTTATTGGTGAAATAAGGTTTGTATAAATGTTTTTAATCAATTCTGTACACAAGAAAATGCAAAGATACCATTCAATGATTAATACAGGTCATGCTAACTTCAACCCGGGAAGGAGGAGTGATGTGAAATCTCGGCGGGGCATTCAGTCCGCCAGGGGCCAGAGGACTGCCTCTGATCCACCCGGGGAGGCGTGGCTGTGGTTCACTAGAGGGTGGAGGAGTGGCCAAGGACCAAGCTCCGGCGTATTGGAGAACCAACAAGTCAATTTTTTCTCTCTCTCCCCTCTCAATCTCGTTTTTTTGTTGTTGTTGTTTTTTTCCCTCCCCTTGTCACCCTCCCATGTCCGAAGAGGTGGGGAAGAGGCCGGGAAGGCACGCCTTTATGTCCTTTCCAGGCCTAAAGGAAAGGAGGGAGGAGTGTGGCAGGGAGGAGGGCGGGGCTGGTTCATAATGCGGCACTGCAACACAGCTGCCAGCATGTGTTTGTCTTTTTGTTTAAGATTGTTATTAAACTATTATTTATATTGTTAAGCCGGTTCTCGCCTCCACCTTTCCATTGAACTTCGTTACAGTGTACATCACTAAACAAATGCTCCTGGTCAATTATCTTATCCATAATGGTATGTTTATACACCTGTACCATGTTTTACCTGTATTATGGAATTACCATTGTTTTTAGAACAAGTACTGTGGTGTTACCATATTCTCTTTTGGAAAAGTACCTGAGTAGACTCCGACCTCGTCTACTCCGTGTGTTTCTCTGCACAGGTCCCGAGCAACCAGGACGCGATCCTCCCTGGCTTCATTCACTCCGGCACCGACACATCACCACGGACCCTGGGTGATTCCATGGCGGAAGACGCGAGCCAGGACCAGACCAAGGACCTCCCTGCCCCTCCCGGCTTTCGAGATCTCCACCCGGAACCGCGATTCCACCGTCCGTCATGTCCGTGCTACCTCTGGTAAAGGTAAGGTGCGCACTCACTGCTTTCCTGGTGCTCGTGTTCTTGATGTCTCTACGCAGGTTCCCGAGATCCTGAATGGTGACGAGTGCGTCGGAGCTGTCGTGCTGCACGTGGGAACGAACGACACCAGGCTGCAGAAGACGGAGGTACTGAAGAAGGACTACAGGAGCCTGATCGAGACGGTACGCAGCACTTCGCCAGAAACAACGATCGTCGTGTCTGGACCGCTTCCCACGTACCGACTAGGACAAGAAAGGTTCAGTAGATTATTTGCTCTAAATGAATGGTTAATGTCATGGTGTAATGAACAGAGACTGCTCTTTGTTAATAATTGGAATCTGTTTTGGGAGCGACCTAGGCTCTTCCGTGCTGATGGCCTTCACCCCAGCAGAGTCGGAGCGGCTGTTCTGTCGGACAACATCTCCAAGACGCTACACACCATATGACTAGTAAGTCAAAGTCCAAATCACAGTATTTGCTGTCCCAACTTAATTGATATAAGTACCAATGTAGAACATTATATAGAAACTGTGTCGATTCCTCGTTTAGTAAAGCCAAACAATACATCTACTGTAGGATCTAGGACAAATCTAATTGAAATTAAACCAGAAAATCTCAATATCAGTGAACAAAAACAATTTCTAAAGCTAGGTCTTCTAAACATTAGATCGCTCACACCTAAGGCGGTTATTGTAAATGAAATGGTCTCAGATAATAGTTTTGATGTATTTTGCCTTACTGAAACCTGGCTTAAACCAAATGATTATTTCGGTCTAAATGAGTCTACTCCGCCAGTATACTGTTATAAGCATGAGCCCCGTCTGATTGGTCGTGGCGGTGGTGTTGCAACAATTTATAGAGATATTCTTAATATTACTCAGAAAATAGGTCACAGGTTTAATTCCTTTGAAGTACTTGTGCTAAATGTTACACTCTCAGATGTAAGAAAAAAATCCCTATTATCTCTAGCCTTGGCTACCGTATATAGACCTCCAGGGCCTTACGCTGATTTCCTAAAAGAGTTTGCAGACTTTCTATCAGATCTATTGGTCAATGTCGATAAAGCAATAATTGTTGGAGATTTTAACATACACGTAGATAACACAAATGATGCGTTAGGGGCTGCGTTTACAGATTTGTTGAACTCCTTCGGGGTCACGCAAAACGTCAGTGGTCCCACTCATCGCCTAAATCATACGCTAGATTTAATTATATCATATGGAACCAATCCAACCGATATAGATATTATACCGCAAAATGATGATGTCACTGATCATTACATGGTAACTTGCATACTACGTACCACTGAAATCTGTCATATTGCGCCACGTTATCGACCAAGTAGAACAATCCTTCCAACCACAATATATAGATTCACAAATAGCTTACCTGATCTATCTCAGCTGCTCAGTGAACCCAAACAAACAGATGAACTAGAGGAAATGACTAGCAGTTTGAGCACCATTTTCTCTGGTACATTAGAAATTGTTGCACCAATTAGATTAAAAAAGTTTAGAGAAAAAACTAGAGCACCATGGTACAACAGTGCTACGCATGCTATCAAGAGAGAAACTCGTAACTTGGAGCGTAAATGGAAACAAACTAATTTAGAGGTCTTTAGAATCGCATGGAAAGACAGTATGTCACGTTACAAAAAGGCTCTAAAAACAGCCAGGGCTGAGCACCTCCGCAAACTAATAGAAAATAACCAAAATAATCCAAGGTTCTTATTTAACACCGTGGCTAGACTAACAAATAAACAGAGATCACCTGAGCAAAATATTCCGTTACAGTTTAGTAGTAATGATTTTATGAATTTCTTCACTGAGAAAATAGAAAACATCAGAAACACAATTGTAAACACAACTGTTAATGTACAATCTTTTATGGTGTCTTATGACTCACCCTCAATTATCGCCCCTCAAGAACAACTACACCGCTTTACAACTATAGGAGAGGAAGAGCTAAATAAACTTATCATTGCATCTAAAACAACAACATGTTTACTAGATCCAATACCCACTAAACTACTGAAAGAAGTGTTACCTGTAGTGGAAGAGCCTCTTCTCAATATTATTAACTTGTCTTTATTTTTAGGTCATGTTCCAAGAATATTTAAGCTGGCAGTTATAAAACCTCTCATTAAGAAACCACAATTAGATCCAAATAACCTAGCAAATTACAGACCCATCTCAAATCTTCCATTTATGTCTAAAATATTAGAAAAAGTTGTGTCCGCTCAATTGTGCTCTTTCTTGCAAGAAAATGATATCTATGAAAAATTTCAGTCAGGATTCAGACCGCATCATAGCACAGAAACTGCGCTAGTTAAAATTACAAATGATTTACTTTTGGCTTCTGACCAAGGCTGCATCTCAATATTAGTTCTACTCGATCTTAGCGCTGCGTTCGACACTATAGATCATAAAATACTCTTGGATCGACTACAAAACTACACTGGTGTTCAGGGACAGGCATTAAGCTGGTTTAGATCGTACTTATCAGACCGTTACCATTTTGTCTGTTTAAATGGGGAAAAATCGAAGATAACGTCAGTAGACTATGGAGTGCCACAAGGATCTGTGTTAGGCCCTCTATTATTCTCAATATATATGCTTCCACTTGGTAAAATTATAAGAAAACATGGAATTAATTTCCACTGTTATGCTGATGACACTCAATTATATATCTCATCACGACTAGATGAAAACACTAACTTATCTAACTTGACAGAGTGTCTTAACGATATAAAATGCTGGATGACGCGTAATTTCCTGTTATTAAATTCCGATAAAACGGAGGTATTACTTATTGGTCCAAAAAACTACAAACAAAATCCCTTACAATACAACTTTAATTTAGAAGGATGTCCTGTTACATTATCCACTACAGTAAAAGACCTGGGTGTTATACTAGACCGCAACTTGACTTTCGAAAATCATATTTCATCTGTTACGAGAACAGCCTTTTTCCACCTTAGAAACATTGCTAAGCTACGTAAAATGCTATCTGTTTCTGATGCAGAAAAGTTAGTTCATGCATTCATGACCTCGAGACTAGATTACTGTAATGCTTTATTAGCTGGTTGCCCTGCATCCTCAATAAACAAGCTACAGTTAGTCCAAAATGCAGCCGCTAGAGTTCTTACTAGGTCAAGAAAATATGATCATATAACACCGATTTTATCATCTCTACACTGGCTACCAATTAAGTTCCGTATCAATTACAAAGTATTACTACTGACCTATAAAGCCCTAAATGGTTTAGCTCCTGTGTATTTAACGGATCTTCTATCGCCATACAATCCATCGCGCTCTTTAAGATCACTAAATTCGAGGCTTCTGGTCATACCTAGGATATCTAAGTCCACTAATGGAGGGAGGGCGTTCTCACATTTAGCTCCTAAACTCTGGAATAGCCTTCCTGATATTGTTCGAGGCTCAGACTCGCTGTCCCAGTTTAAAACTAGATTAAAGACACATCTCTTTAACCAAGCATTCACATAATGCAAACTTTTTATACTACTGCTGAATCAGTTATAATGCATTAATATTATGAACATCAGCTATGCTAATTATTTCCCATCTGCTTTTCTGCTGTTATCTCGGGACGCCAGTCCCGAGGTAAATAGCGTTCGTCAGCTCCAGTTTGTATCCAGCCTCTCACGGAGACTTCAGATGCCCCATCACCATGGACTACGATCTTGAAATGGGATACATAGACTAATTATTGCCAACAAAAGCCTTCATCAGCCAAACAAGGACAATTGCATCTAAGTGAACTTCTGGAATTTAATCAAGGATGGACTTCAAAGACACTGGTCACTAATCTTGCAGTTCAAACACAATCACTGTCTAAATACTGACCCTTAGCACTTAATAAGTTTAATAATTTTTTAAATCATGTTTTTTAACTATAAATAATTCTTATTTACATTATTCATGATGTTAGCCAGAGGGGAACCAGTCTGGTTTCTCCCAAGGTTATTTTTCTCCATTAACCATCATCTTTTGGAGTTTTGTGTTCCTTGCCACAGTCGCCTTCGGCTTGCTCACTGGGGTTATTAATACAATTATTATTTGATTATTTTTAAACACGATAAAGAATCATATCTTATCTAATTCCACAACAAGGCTCCAAACAAAAAAATCAATTAAGGAGCCATTGGCTCCTATAGGGGGAAAAACAGGCGCCAAATATTTTCATTTTTAACTCCTTCCATTCCTTTTCGTCCCGCAGCTCGCATGCAAGAAAAACTGCACGTGCTAACAGTGTAGTCTGTGGAGCATTCTTCGCAATTATGTGATCACGTGCATTTTTATGCTTGTTACTGTCACCGTGTTTTCTAACAGTCTCTTTTTTGAAATGGTTAGTTCCTGCAATGAACTCGTTTTCCCCGCTATTTCTTTGATATAAACTTTTGTAATGTATCTCGGGAAATGTAATGCAAATTTTAAAATCAAAGGGAGTAAACTTTTACTGTCGCCAATGGCGACCTTGACAGAAATTACACTCGCAAATAAATTTATTTGGTCATAAATGCGACCATTTTTAGTCGCAGTTTGGAGCCCTGCACAAGGATGATGATTTATCGACTTTATAGACATTACATTTTTATCGTCTGTTAATGCTGAACTTCTGTAAAGCTGCTTTGAAACGATGTGTGTTGTGAAAGGCGCTATACAAATCAAATTTACTTGACTTGACTTGACTAGTAGTATTGTTTTTAGACACACACACACTCACACACACACACACACACACACACACACACACACACACAATTACACACACACTCACACATGCATGTGATGGTTTGATATAGAGAGAGATGGATGCCACAGCAGAACTGTCAGTGCCCAAAAAAAAGCAAAACATTATTAGAGGCCAAAAGTTCATTTCTCAGTAGATTGTACAGTGAATTATGGTTAGATATGATGCATTAATACAGGTTTGATGCTGTGGGCTTTTGACTGAGAAGCAGATCTGTAATTAAAATGATACTTAACTGTTAATTAACTCTATTCTTATGATTTCTATACTGATAAATCCACCACACAGGAAACAATGCAATTGCTGATTTTTGTTTATTTTGGGTTTGATTGCTTCTCAAGTGAGATTTGGCAACACTGCAGCTGGTATTTCACGCACCCCTTGGCACAGAGTCATTTTAAAAAGAACATTATTAACCGTTCTTATTTTTGCTCAGAATGAACCGAAATGATGATAACTAAGCTGGTGCAACACTTCTTTCTCTGATGGGCACAGACAGAGCCATGCCACCTTATTTGAATTGTTATTGGTTAGTGTTTTATTATTATTATTCCACATTATTTGTGGTGTGTATTAATGCTTTGGCAGTATTGAATGTCAACACAATCATGCCAATAAAATACTTTAATCCAAAACTGATTAAGGCCAAAATGAAACCCCAGATGCAGTTTGTTGTGCAAACAAAATCCACAATAAGAGTCCCAATGACAGATTGGATGGATAAAGCGGGAGATTTAACTGTAGACATTTAATACAATTACTCATTTCAGGGCTGTCATTTTGAAATGATAGACACTTGGCTCTTTATTTAGGTATTTACCCAATGAAACTAGGCCAGTAGTTTACCAGATTAAAGACTGTACGTGTGTATATTTCACCAGTGAGGTTTGGAATGATTAAGATATGAAGCTGCTGATGGGGCACATTTCCAAATAGTCCCTTTCTCTTTGCATGCCCTCACATTCATTTACACCACTCGATTATCAACTAGCCCCAATCTCCACTGTAGAATAGTCTGTGTGTGATGTTATATCCCATGTACGTGATGTGGTGCGTTTACAATGTTCTTTGGAGATTCCCGGTAAATGCACTTGCTTGGCAAATAAAGGCAAATTCTGATTTTAGCAGCTGCTCTCAGAGCAAATCATTGATGTGAATATTTGAGTGACACGCAGATGTTCCAGACACGAGTTATCGCTTGTCTAATGATGTCTGAACTAATGAAGTGCAGAGGACACCATCAGAAGATCAGAGTCTGGATTTGAACCGGTTTTGTCTGGTTTATGGTCACATACACGCTGCTGTGAGAGATCTTGAGGTCTCCTCGTGAAACCACATAAACGTGGCCATGGTCTGGTTCTGGGTCAGTCTATGGTCTCAGACAAGACCACTTTTATTACGTAATAAAGCTAACAATTACGTCGGCCAGATCCGGATCTCGGGGGATCTGTTTTTGGTCTTCCATAGTCTACTTCTAATGAACTTCAGGTAAAGCGAGCTGTTTAAAGGAAGCAGCAGCATAAACACAACAAGTGATTTCCTAACAACTGCTGTCTGCAGTCACTAATGTTAGTTGGGTCAAAAACAGTGAATGACAAGCAGGTTACACTGTTGGCATCCATTGCTAACTTAGCCAAAAGATGCCAATCCATTGCTATGGTGATTATTATGCCAACCATCTAAGATATGGCATGACTCCTTCATTCTGTCCATACACTACACCATCATTTAAGGTGTGTCCCAAACCGCAAGTCGTGTGATTAGAATGAAGTTGGACACTTCATGCACTCAGCGCTCACGGATTGCCAGACATAGCCGGAGGGGCGGAGTTACCTGGCCATGATGCTGGTCTGACAAAACAATTGTAAATAGACCATTTCAAAACAGATTAAGGAAGTAACACCTTGTTGTTTCTTGAACATTTCCTGCTAGTTGTCGAACTCAGAATGTGTCTTTCGAGTCTCACATAGGACTTGAATGTACCTCAAGACACCTGCGTCCTGTTTCATGTGTCTTGATTGCAGGTGCCACTAACATTCGATGTCAATATTGCTTCTCTACACATGATTCCAGATTGATAAGTTTTAGTCCAGATAAAGTTTCAGCACGTAATAAATGGTAAATATTCAAAGAGTGTGTGTGTGTGTGTGTGAGTGTGAGTGTGTGTGCGTGTTTGTGTGTTTGTGTGAGAGTGTGTGTGTGTGTGTGTGTGTGTGTGTGTGTGTTGTGCACCTTTGAGCTTTTCGTAGTTCAACGCACATTGTGTACAATTGACAAGACTATTATTGATTTGCAAGTTAGTTTAGAACAGGCTGTAAATATGCTAAAATTGGTACTTATGAGGAAAAACATCATTGCAACATTTGTAAAAGTTTGTAAGGTTCATGGCATTGTGTCTTAATAAAGAGGTTTGTAAAACACACACACACGTTCTGGCTCGTGACTGTTAAATTCCAGAAGACGGTAAAAGTAGTTTGTAAACACTGTGATGTACTCTAACCCTACCAACAAATAAATTCTGTAATTGTAAGCCACACCCCCTCAGGAACATTCCCCACTGACTCTAAGCCCAGTGACTGTAAGCCCCGCACCCTCCGGTCCCCCGTCATATTCTTGTGGTGGTGGTGGCGTAGTGGCTAGAGCACAGGGCTGCTAATCAGAAGGTCACTGGTTTGACCCCCACAGTCACCACCATTGTGTCCTTGAGTAAGACACTTAACTCCAGGTTGCTCCGGGGGGATTGTCCCTGTAATAAGGGCTCTGTAAGTCGCTTTGGATAAAAGCGTCTGCCAAAATGCATAAATGTAAATGTATATTCTTACTACGTGAAGTTCCAGATAGTCTCCGAGACCCTTGGCGCTCTCCACCCGCACCAGCACCGCCTCTTTGAGCTGCGTGCTGAAGCCCACGGCCAGCCGGTCTGCTCGTGTGCTCGGCCGGTCATTCGGGGGCCACGTGTAGGTGATGAGGGCTCCTCCGCGCCCGAAGATGTATGTCGTCCCAGCTGAAAGAGACAGAAAGAAAATTAGTGTGAAACTGCAAACCAATAAATGACCCGTGTTAATCTTGTCAATAAAATGACTGACGAAAATGTACGATGACAAATGGTTTTGTTTTGTCAACAATAACAAAGACGAGACTCAAATATAACGGTTTTATCCTAACAAATTGCTGAAAAAAATATGAACTCCTGCAAAATACTAACAATGCACTAAGACCAATTATTTTAGATTTTTTTGAAAGAAAGAAAATCTGGAAAGAGTTGCTGTAAATAATCCATTTATAGTATGTTGTGTATTTCCCGCTGAACACCTAACCCAACAATGAACTTTATTAACATCACTAAAACACATCTTATACAGTATATGTGACATAAACCCTAAACCCCACACCTAAACCTAAAGCTAAACTTAACCCCAAACCTAAACCCCAACCCAAACCTGAACCTAAACCCCAAACCTAAACCTAAACCCCAAACCTAAACCCCAAACCCGCACATAAACCCCAAACTTAAACCCCAAACCTGAACCTTAAACCCCAAATCTAAACCCCAAACCTGAACCTTAAACCCCAAATCTAAACCCCAAACCTGAACCTTAACCCCAAATCTAAACCCCAAACCTAAACCCCAAACCTGAACCTTTACCCCAAACCTAAACCCTAAACCTGATCCTAAACCCAAACCCTAAACCCTAAACCCCAAATCTAAACCCCAAACCTAAACCTAAACCCCTAACCTAAACACCAATCCTAAATCCAAACCACAAATCTAAACCCCAAACCTAAACCCTGAACCTAAACCCCAAACCTAAACCTAAACCCTAAATCCCATATCTAAACCCCAAATCTAAACCCCAAACCTAAACCCCAAACCTAAACCTAAACCCCAAACCTAAACCTAAACCCTAAACCCCAAACCTAAACCCCAAACCTAAACCCTAAATCCCAAATCTAAACCCCAAACCTAAACCCTAAATCCCATATCTAAACCCCAAACCTAAACCCCAAACCTGAACCTAAACCCTAAACCTAAACCTAAACCCCAAATCTAAACCCCAAACCTAAACCTAAACCCTAAACCCCAAACCTAAACCCTAAATCCCAAATCTAAACCCCAAACCTAAACCCCAAACCTGAACCTAAACCCTAAACCCCAAACCTAAACCCCAAACCTGAACCTAAACCCTAAACCTAAACCTAAACCCCAAACCTAAACCCCAAACCTAAACCCTAAATCCCAAATCTAAACCCCAAACCTAAACCCTAAATCCCAAATCTAAACCCCAAACCTAAACCCCAAACCTGAACCTAAACCCTAAACCTAAACGCCAAATCTAAACCCCAAACCTAAACCTGAACCTAAACCCTAAACCCCAAACCTAAACCTATACCCCAAACCTAAACCCCAAACCTAAACCTAAACCCCAAACCTAAACCCTAAATCCCAAATCTAAACCCCAAACCTAAACCCCAAACCTGAACCTTAAACCCCAAATCTAAACCCCAAACCTGAACCTTAACCCCAAATCTAAACCCCAAACCTAAACCCCAAACCTGAACCTTTACCCCAAATCTAAACCCTAAACCTGATCCTAAACCCAAACCCTAAACCCTAAACCCCAAACCTAAACCTAAACCTAAACCTAAACCCCTAACCTAAACACCAATCCTAAATCCAAACCACAAATCTAAACCCCAAACCTAAACCCTGAACCTAAACCCCAAACCTAAACCTAAACCCTAAATCCCATATCTAAACCCCAAACCTAAACCTGAACCTAAAACCTAAACCCCAAACCTAAACCTATCCCCCAAACCTAAACCCCAAACCTAAACCCCAAACCTAAACCTAAACCCCAAACCTAAACCCTAAATCCCAAATCTAAACCCCAAACCTGAACCTTAAACCCCAAATCTAAACCCCAAACCTGAACCTTAACCCCAAATCTAAACCCCAAACCTAAACCCCAAACCTGAACCTTTACCCCAAACCTAAACCCTAAACCTGATCCTAAACCCAAACCCTAAACCCTAAACCCCAAACCTAAACCTAAACCTAAACCCCTAACCTAAACACCAATCCTAAATCCAAACCACAAATCTAAACCCCAAACCTAAACCCTGAACCTAAACCCCAAACCTAAACCTAAACCCTAAATCCCATATCTAAACCCCAAATCTAAACCCCAAACCTAAACCCCAAACCTAAACCTAAACCCCAAACCTAAACCTAAACCCTAAACCCCAAACCTAAACCCCAAACCTAAACCCTAAATCCCAAATCTAAACCCCAAACCTAAACCTAAACCCCAAACCTAAACCTAAACCCTAAATCCCAAATCTAAACCCCAAACCTAAACCCTAAATCCCAAATCTAAACCCCAAACCTAAACCCTAAATCCCAAATCTAAACCCTAAACCCCAAACCTAAACCCCAAACCTGAACCTAAACCCTAAACCTAAACCCCAAATCTAAACCCCAAACCTAAACCCTAAACCCCAAACCTAAACCCCAAACCTAAACGCTAAATCCCAAATCTAAACCCCAAACCTAAACCCTAAATCCCATATCTAAACCCCAAACCTAAACCCCAAACCTGAACCTAAACCCTAAACCTAAACCCCAAACCTAAACCTAAACCCTAAACCCCAAACCTAAACCCCAAACCTAAACCCTAAATCCCAAATCTAAACCCCAAACCTAAACCCTAAATCCCATATCTAAACCCCAAACCTAAACCCTAAATCCCATATCTAAACCCCAAATCTAAACCCCAAACCTAAACCCCAAACCTAAACCTAAACCCCAAACCTAAACCTAAACCCTAAACCCCAAATCTAAACCCCAAACCTAAACCCTAAATCCCATATCTAAACCCCAAACCTAAACCCCAAACCTGAACCTAAACCCTAAACCTAAACCTAAACCCCAAATCTAAACCCCAAACCTAAACCTAAACCCTAAACCCCAAACCTAAACCCTAAATCCCAAATCTAAACCCCAAACCTAAACCCCAAACCTGAACCTAAACCCTAAACCCCAAACCTAAACCCCAAACCTGAACCTAAACCCTAAACCTAAACCCCAAACCTAAACCTAAACCCTAAACCCCAAACCTAAACGCTAAATCCCAAATCTAAACCCCAAACCTAAACCCTAAATCCCATATCTAAACCCCAAACCTGAACCTAAACCCTAAACCTAAACCCCAAACCTAAACCTAAACCCTAAACCCCAAACCTAAACCCCAAACCTAAACCCTAAATCCCAAATCTAAACCCCAAACCTAAACCCTAAATCCCATATCTAAACCCCAAACCTAAACCCTAAACCTAAACCTAAACCCCAAATCTAAACCCCAAACCTAAACCTAAACCCCAAACCTAAACCCCAAACCTAAACCCTAAATCCCAAATCTAAACCCCAAACCTAAACCCTAAATCCCAAATCTAAACCCCAAACCTAAACCCCAAACCTGAACCTAAACCCTAAACCTAAACGCCAAATCTAAACCCCAAACCTAAACCTGAACCTAAACCCTAAACCCCAAACCTAAACCTATACCCCAAACCTAAACCCCAAACCTAAACCTAAACCCCAAACCTAAACCCTAAATCCCAAATCTAAACCCCAAACCTAAACCCCAAACCTGAACCTTAAACCCCAAATCTAAACCCCAAACCTGAACCTTAACCCCAAATCTAAACCCCAAACCTAAACCCCAAACCTGAACCTTTACCCCAAATCTAAACCCTAAACCTGATCCTAAACCCAAACCCTAAACCCTAAACCCCAAACCTAAACCTAAACCTAAACCTAAACCCCTAACCTAAACACCAATCCTAAATCCAAACCACAAATCTAAACCCCAAACCTAAACCCTGAACCTAAACCCCAAACCTAAACCTAAACCCTAAATCCCATATCTAAACCCCAAACCTAAACCTGAACCTAAAACCTAAACCCCAAACCTAAACCTATCCCCCAAACCTAAACCCCAAACCTAAACCTAAACCCCAAACCTAAACCCTAAATCCCAAATCTAAACCCCAAACCTGAACCTTAAACCCCAAATCTAAACCCCAAACCTGAACCTTAACCCCAAATCTAAACCCCAAACCTAAACCCCAAACCTGAACCTTTACCCCAAACCTAAACCCTAAACCTGATCCTAAACCCAAACCCTAAACCCTAAACCCCAAACCTAAACCTAAACCTAAACCCCTAACCTAAACACCAATCCTAAATCCAAACCACAAATCTAAACCCCAAACCTAAACCCTGAACCTAAACCCCAAACCTAAACCTAAACCCTAAATCCCATATCTAAACCCCAAATCTAAACCCCAAACCTAAACCCCAAACCTAAACCTAAACCCCAAACCTAAACCTAAACCCTAAACCCCAAACCTAAACCCCAAACCTAAACCCTAAATCCCAAATCTAAACCCCAAACCTAAACCTAAACCCCAAACCTAAACCTAAACCCTAAATCCCAAATCTAAACCCCAAACCTAAACCCTAAATCCCAAATCTAAACCCCAAACCTAAACCCTAAATCCCAAATCTAAACCCTAAACCCCAAACCTAAACCCCAAACCTGAACCTAAACCCTAAACCTAAACCCCAAATCTAAACCCCAAACCTAAACCCTAAACCCCAAACCTAAACCCCAAACCTAAACGCTAAATCCCAAATCTAAACCCCAAACCTAAACCCTAAATCCCATATCTAAACCCCAAACCTAAACCCCAAACCTGAACCTAAACCCTAAACCTAAACCCCAAACCTAAACCTAAACCCTAAACCCCAAACCTAAACCCCAAACCTAAACCCTAAATCCCAAATCTAAACCCCAAACCTAAACCCTAAATCCCATATCTAAACCCCAAACCTAAACCCTAAACCTAAACCTAAACCCCAAATCTAAACCCCAAACCTAAACCTAAACCCCAAACCTAAACCCCAAACCTAAACCCTAAATCCCAAATCTAAACCCCAAACCTAAACCCTAAATCCCAAATCTAAACCCCAAACCTAAACCCCAAACCTGAACCTAAACCCTAAACCTAAACGCCAAATCTAAACCCCAAACCTAAACCCTAAACCCCAAACCTAAACCTAAACCCCAAACCTAAACCCCAAATCTAAACCCCAAACCTAAACCTAAACCCCAAACCTAAACCCTAAATCCCAAATCTAAACCCCAAACCTAAACCCCAAACCTAAACCCCAAACCTGAACCTAAACCCTAAACCTAAACCTAAATGCCAAATCTAAACCCCAAACCTAAACCTAAACCTAAACCCCAAACCTAAACCCCAAATCTAAACCTGAACCTAAAGCCTAAACCCCAAACCTAACCCCCAAACCTAAACCTAACCAATAGTGGAGTAAAAATGAAATGTTATGGGGAAAAGTGCAACCTCTGAATCACGCTTATCACCGATTATACAAACGTGACTACATCCTGGTTTCAATGTGGATATAAATCCGGGTCTCTGATGCAACCGACGCAACTTGCTCCCGGTGGAGTCACGTGGGAACGTAAACACACTGAAACCGATGCAAAAACTGTCGGCATACTGTCTCCAATCCTACAGAACTTTTAGAAAAAGCATGCTGACTTCCCATGTGATAATGTTGACATATAACACAATATCCCAAACTGTCTAAACGGGAGGAAGTCACTCCAGAAGTAGCTCATCCTTCTGTATTTTCATGATCCGCTTTTCACAACAGCTTTAATCATATATAATAAACATATTCATTTCTGTATATGTTTGATACATATTTCAATAATTGCAAGTATTTTATAATTGTTTTAACAATATTTGGTTAACGTTTGGTCTGTTACAGTTTGATAAACATTTTTGACATTTTGCACATTATCATCAAGGTATTAAATAATGTCATTTTAGTCAATCTTAAAAAGTCTCAAATAAATGAGCTTGACTTGGCAAAATATTAATAACAATTAAAGAACAATCCCGTCAACAGATAAAAAATTATGTAAAAATGAACACTTGTTAAACATTCAGAGGGAATTGACTGAGAATGAAAGCATAGTTTTTATTAGAACAGACGGGAATGTAAAGATATTCATCATACCAACACAACAGATAACATGTGAAGAACGCTGCACATTTCACTACAGTCATCCGCGAGTAACAGTCATTCAGTTCACACTCTGTGATTGAATATTAACCAATGTGTTGTTCCTGAAGGTCATTGCAGTTGAATGAGTGAATGATAAAGGAGTGAATCTGTGCTCGCGGTCACTCCTGTGATTAGCGGACACTGAACTCACTGATGCCAGCTCCAGAGAACATGGCTTTAATCATGTGTGTGTGAACTGAACCGTAACGTCAACAGAGCTGATTGCATTCAACTGACTTTCCAAAGGCTTGACACACTAAAATCTCTTTTGCACGCATCAGACCGTTTGGAGAGAAGAGCCAGTCAACACCCGGGAATGAAAAGCTAATGGATTCACAGTAGATGCCTGATATAAAAAACTCAGAGATGTTTTAATAGTGTCTCAGAGTTAAACAGCATTTGATGAGAGTTGATCTAAATAGAATCGAACAGAGTTTGAATCATTTTCATGAATGAGTTCAAACTGTCCATTTCAGTGAATCAATTCCATTTGTTTGCATCACGTCTCAATGTGACATTGTGATGTTTGCTCTTATGGAAATAAATATACTTATTGAAAATAATAATAAAATCAACAATAAAAGCTGTTTCAAAGTAAATACAATTTGATTTGATTATATGATTCAAAATTATTTCACACGTTAAAATTTTAATTTCGCTTAAATATGAATGAAAAATCAGCTCTCTCAGGAGACCTTCCAACCTGGTACATTGCGAAAATAGTAATTTAACATTATCTTTATCATTTTATTAATTATCATTTTGGTCAGATTTTAGCTTTTTTTTTTATTAAGCTTTATATAAATGTATTTTATAAATAAAATACATTGCATTATTAGACATATGTCTATATACATACAGTATGTATATACTATATATGATATACTATATGTACCGATAAAAACAATGTAACTAATTAATCAGATGTCTGTGATTAATCGCTATAAATGGTACATAAAAACATGAAAATACAATCATAAATATATTTACAAGCAATTGATTAGTCATTATTTATTTTACTTCTTTAAACCTGTTCAAGTTAAAATGTTCAGTTTTTTTGCAAAGCCTTTAAACCTGCAGCCTTTGTGTTGCAAGCCCTGACATTAATGCAGAATTAATGTCAGGGCTCGCAACACAAAGGCTGCAGGTTTAATTCTAGGTTGAGGAAAACATTAAATGAAGAACTCCATTCGACCATCTTCAAACCATTTAGCTAGACACTGAGCGTTGATTTCTGAGGGATCATCTGTTTCCTGCAATTACTGACTGTTCTGCAAGAGCAGCCGCTGTAAAAATAGCGAGATATCTGCATGTGACCAGTCAAACCATCGATTGCAGCCATTGCCCTCTGAAATTCTGACTGTGTGAAGATGAGAATTACTCAACTAATACCAACGGAGAAATGTCAGTGAGTTTAAGAGGTAATAATGACAACCCTGGAAGAATAAAAAGAACAATTCAAGACCAAATCTGGCGTCACAAACAAGATTCCTCTTTGGATCCATCATGAAAAACAACAAACAACAAAACCACACCCCGACAATTACGACTTGGCCAAAAACGTCTGTCACAGCCCACCGATTCAAATACAGGTAACAATTAAAAATTGATTCAAAGCCAAGATTCAATACTCTCGTCTCTTCTCCCCTCAGGCGAAGCACCGTTCTGACTCTGCTATTAGTTGAAATATTTGCCTGCTGACTAATTATCACAGGAGAAGAAACAAAACAAAAAAATACAAGAGAATGAAGGAGGAGAGAGGAAGACATGGCTGAATTGTTTTGAAAAAGAAATCAAAACAAAAGGAGGAGAAGAGAGAGAGAGATTTGTCACACCAGATGCTGGTGTTACTGGGGGAGATCAGATCAGATGCTGGTGTTATTGGGGGAGATCAGATCAGATACTGATGTTACTGGAGGAGATCAGATCAGATGCTGGTGTTACTGGGGGTGATCAGGTCAGATGCTGGTGTTACTGGGGGAGATCAGATCAGATGCTGGTGTTATTGGGGGAGATCAGATCAGATGCTGGTGTTACTGGGGGAGACCAGGTCAGATGCTGATGTTACTGGTGGAGATCAGATCAGATGCTGGTGTTACTGGGGGAGATCAGGTCAGATGCTGGTGTTACTGGGGGAGATCAGATCAGATGCTGGTGTTATTGGGGGAGATCAGATCAGATGCTGGTGTTACTGGAGGAGATCAGATCAGATGCTGGTGTTACTGGGGGAGATCAGATCAGATGCTGGTGTTACTGGGGGAGATCAGATCAGATGCTGGTGTTACTGGGGGAGATCAGGTCAGATGCTGGTGTTACTGGGGGAGATCAGATCAGATGCTGGTGTTATTGGGGGAGATCAGATCAGATGCTGGTGTTACTGGGGGAGACCAGGTCAGATGCTGATGTTACTGGTGGAGATCAGATCAGATGCTGGTGTTACTGGGGGAGATCAGGTCAGATGCTGGTGTTACTGGGGGAGATCAGATCAGATGCTGGTGTTATTGGGGGAGATCAGATCAGATGCTGGTGTTACTGGAGGAGATCAGATCAGATGCTGGTGTTACTGGGGGAGATCAGATCAGATACTGATGTTACTGGAGGAGATCAGATCAGATGCTGGTGTTACTGAGGGAGATCAGATCAGATGCTGGTGTTACTGGAGGAGATCAGATCAGATGCTGGTGTTACTGGGGGAGATCAGATCAGATGCTGGTGTTACTGAGGGAGATCAGATCAGATACTGGTGTTACTGGGGGAGATCAGATCAGATGCTGGTGTTACTGGGGGGGATCAGATCAGATGCTGGTGTTACTGGAGGAGATCAGATCAGATGCTGTGTTACTGGGGGAGATCAGATCAGATGCTGGTGTTACTGGGGGAGATCAGATCAGATGCTGTGTTACTGGAGGAGATCAGATCAGATGCTGGTGTTACTGGGGGAGATCAGATCAGATGCTGGTGTTACTGGAGGAGATCAGATCAGATGCTGGTGTTACTGAGGGAGATCAGATGCTGGTGTTACTGTCGGAGATCAGATCAGATGCTGGTGTTACTGGGGGAGATCAGATCAGATGCTGGTGTTACTGTCGGAGATCAGATCAGATGCTGGTGTTACTGGGAGAGATCAGATCAGATGCTGGTGTTACTGAGGGAGATCAGATGCTGGTGTTACTGGGAGAGATCAGATCAGATGCTGGTGTTAATGAGGGAGATCAGATGCTGGTGTTACTGGGAGAGATCAGATCAGATGCTGGTGTTACTGAGGGAGATCAGATGTTGGTGTTACTGGGAGAGATCAGATCAGATGCTGGTGTTACTGGGAGAGATCAGATCAGATGCTGGTGTTACTGAGGGAGATCAGATGCTGGTGTTACTGGGGGAGATCAGATCCGATGCTGGTGTTACTGGGGGAGATCAAAGCAGATGCTGGTGTTACTGGGGGAGAACAGATCAGATGCCGGAGTTACTGGGGGAGATCAGATCAGATGCTGGTGTTACTGAGGGAGATCAGATGCTGGTGTTACTGGGGGAGATCAGATCAGATGCTGGTGTTACTGGGGGAGATCAAAGCAGATGCTGGTGTTACTGGTGGAGATCAGATCAGATTCTGGTGTTACTGGGGGAGATCAGATCAGATGCTGGTGTTACTGAGGGAGATCAGATCAGATGCTGGTGTTACTGGGGGAGATCAGATCAGATGCTGGTGTTACTGAGGGAGATCAGATCAGATGCTGGTGTTACTGGGGGAGATCAGATCAGATGCTGGTGTTACTGGAGGAGATCAGATCAGATGCTGGTGTTACTGGGGGAGACCAGATCAGATGCTGGCGTTACTGGAGGAGATCAGATCAGATGCTGGCGTTACTGGGGGAGATCAGATCAGATGCTGGTGTTACTGGGGGAGATCAGATCAGATGCAGGCGTTACTGGGGGAGGTCAGATCAGATGCTGGTGTTACTGGGGAGATCAGATCAGATGCTGGTGTTACTGGGGGAGGACCATCATGCATCAGTTTTTTGAGATGCACCTCCTCAGAAAGCAATCACTGCCTTAATGTACTTCGGTCACAGTACTTTTATTCTCTTATGCTCATAATATCCTGGTAAATATTGTATAGTGTATATTGTTATTATAGTTTTTATTTTATTCATTATCTGGCACCTTATTTTAATTCTATATTTATTGTTATTTGTTACCATTTTATTATTATTATTTGTCTTGTCATAATCTGTTTTGTGTTTTAATGCTTTGGCAATATTGTATGTAAACACAATCATGCCAATAAAGTACTTTAAAATTGAAATTGAGAGACAGACAGTGAGAGAGAGAGAGAGAGAGAGAGAGAGAGAGAGAGAAAGAGAGAGAGAGAGACAGACAGTGAGAGAGAGAGAGAGAGAGGCAGACAGTGAGAGAGAGACAGACAGTGAGAGAGAGTGAGAGAGTGAGAGAGTGTCGCCCACTAAAGAGGGGCTACAGCAGAGCCTGGCATTACTGGAGAGTTACTGTCAGACCTGGGCCCTGACAGTCAACCACCAAAAAACAAAAGTCTTGATCTTCCAAAAGCGATCCAGATCTCAGGGACTAACAAACATATTTTCATTATCAAACAGAAACATTGAAATCACAAAGACATACACTTACCTCGGCCTAAAAATCAGTTCTACAGGTAATTTTGCTTTGGCTGTGAATGAACTCAAAGAGAAAGCACAAAGGGCATTTTATGCCATTAAAAAATCAATTAAAATTGATATTCCGATCAGGATCTGGCTCAAAATATTCAAATCAGTCATCGAACCAATCGCATTATATGGCAGTGAAGTGTGGGGTCCACCTGTAAAATTTGACTATTTAAATTGGGAAAAACATCCCATTGAAACTCTACATCTGGAATTTTGTAAAAGAATCATTTATGTCCAAAGAAAAGCCCCAAATAATGGATGCAGGGCAGAATTAGGCCAATACCCTCTCCTTTTGAACATTCAGAAAAGAGCCATCAAATTCTGGAAGCATCTAAAGACAAGTGACCCCAACACATCCCATTATAAAGCCCTAAAACACCAAGAGCTGAGCGGGGTGAAGAGTCTCCTATGCCAGCTTGTCCTGAGACTGACTGAAGTCACACCTGAGGAGATCGGCCAGTCTCAGGATAATGGCACACTCACAAACATTTGGCCGAACCAAATTATACACAAAGAAAAGGAGAAATACCTCACGCATTGGACAAACACCATTAAAACTCAACACAAACTGGAATGTTATTCGGCACTAAATCGAGAGTACACGGTGGCAAACTATCTGACCACAGTGACTGACAGAAAGTTAAGAAAAGCACTGACGATGTACAGACTCAGCGAGCACAGTCTGGCCGTAGAGACGGGCCGCCGCAGACAGACATGGCTGACCCGCGAGGACAGACTGTGCTCCCAATGCATCCTGGGAGTGATTGAGACAGAACTGCACTTCCTCACAGAATGCCCAAAATACCAACAAATTAGAAACAAATATTACCCCAAAATTAACAACATATGCCCAGATTTCAATGACTGTACCCCGACACAAAAAAATGTGTTTTATTCTTGGTGAAAAAGAGGAATGTGCAAATATAGCTGCAAGATTTGTAGTATCCTGTAGAAACCTGCGGGACAACCAGAACTCAAATCAATAACAATACATGATGTATCGATGACCCCTGACCCCAATCCCCTCCCCCTGTTACTGACCCTATATAATGTTGCATGTTATTTTTTTATATTTATTATTGTTGTCATGTCCTAGTTTAGTTCCTGTTCTGTTTTTCTATGTAATTGCTTTGGCAATACAAAATGTCTTTGTCATGCCAATAAAGCTCGTTAAATTGAAATTGAAATTGAATTGAGAGAGAGAGAGACAGATCCTGAGGAAGTACAGGCTCAGTGAGCACAGTCTCGCCATCGAGAGAGACAGACACAGAAAAACATGGTTACCCAGAGAAGAAAGGGTGTGTGCTCACTGTACGACAGGTGAGGTTGAGACAGAGGTGCACTTTCTCCTTCACTGCCCAAAATACCAAGACACAAGGGACATTTATATAACTAAATTAACAAACAGCATAGACACATTTACAACCATGACAGAACAAGAACAAATGAATATAATACTTGGAGAGGGACACACAGCAGCACTGGCGGCGAGATACGTTTTAACGTGTCACAGCCTGAGAGACAGCGGGTGAATCTGTGTTATGTGTGCCACCCCCGTGTGCCACCCCAATGCCCACCACAGTGACCCTCAGTTTATGTGTGTATATTCATTTATGTGTCAGTGCTCTTCACTTTTTTTAAACACTGTGGTCTTCAGCAGTTCTGAACCTGTTTTGCATTTACTTTTATTATTTATTTTTATATTTGTTAAATTTATTAATTATAGATTAAGGTGTAGTTCTGTTTTTACACAGCCTCTGCTTTGGCAATATTGTATTGTTTACATTCATGCCAATAAAGCCCCTTTGAATTGAATTTGAATTGAATTGAGAAAGAGAGAGAGAGAGAGAGAGAGAGAGAGAGAGAGAGAGAAAGAGCACACTCTTTCATCAGGAAGTTTACGTCTCCACAATGAAGCTCATTCAAAAACAAAGAGTGTAAAATGGCTGCTGGGAATCGAGAGAAGACATTTTGAGAAACATGCATCTCTCTCTCTCTCTCTCTCTCTCTCTCTCTCTGTCTATGTGCACTATCCTTCCAATCTAATTTTCTTTTCCTCATGAATATGAAGCATGACTGAAATTAGAGTGAGCTTCAGGGATGCATATGATGCTTCAGGAACTCCTGATGAATGTAAAAACACTTTTATTGTGGCACGTTATTCTCATTTCTCTTTTTCAAACAATCTGAGATTTGACAGCAGCGGCTGCGACACATAGAAGTGTTGTACTGTATCACGAATCAAGGAAAGTTACATGACATTTTATGACACGTATCGCAGCAGTTCTGAGGTGAAATGTCCACTGTGAGGCGCTGAAAGCGAGTGAAATGTTCTCCCAAACAGATGAGTTTATTATCATAATTTTTTATAATCATATAATCTGATAATGTCAGAAAATGCACATGCGAGCAGGTAACTTAGTGGTGTTTCTATGACACTTCACACGTGGATTGGCGTGCTCTTCAGGACTCGTATCCCGCTCCTTTACCTTTACGCTCTATCAGTCGAGCTCAATCTGATCACACGCGAACAAGCTTGTAAATGTAGTTGATTGTGTTAAAATGAGTCATGCGCTATAGTAAAAGTGTTTAGATGTCGTAAGATAGCCCTGTGCGAGGAACAGAGTGAAAGTAAGTGTTTATGCACTGATAATCTGCCGTTTTACTCGTAATGTGTGTGAAAGTGAATAAAAGTCGTGGTTGTTGTAGCACCTCTAGTGTTCATGTCACCAGGAAACTGATGCCATACACACAACGAGACAATGGAAACATGTATTTGCAAACATGTACGTATCATGTAACAGACTGTTAGAGATCTGTTACATTTATACAATTATGCTTTTATAAACACTTTTATCTAAAGCTTCATAGGCGTTTCCGCTTGATCTACACTTCACAATCAGTTGCTTTCTCTCAGTTAATTAAGTTCTGGTTGTGTCTAAGCATCAGATTATGTCAGGAAAATCTTGGTAATGTCACAAATATAAAAACAAACATGATGTGAATAAAGAAATAAGCTACACAACCACTAAAACCACTCTTAAATGTGGTCAAAATCACTATAAAACATCAAGTGGCTTATTGCTTTTATAAAATAACCTAGCAACCACCCAGACAACCTGAAGCTCACTGCTTCCTGTTCCGTTGCTGTCGGCACACTGCACGAGTGTTTGTAGCTTGCCATTGTTATTATTATACTTACGGTACATTGTTTTATCCTTTGCCATTTTAACGGATGCTTCGAGTTTTCCCGCTTTACTACTTTTCTAACTGCGTGTATTTTAACACAGGCACCCGTTTCTCTCTTTTTTCCTTTTTTTTCTCACTTGTCTATCTCTCGCTTCTCGACTGCATGCATTCATTTTCTCCACTGTGTTTTACACAGATTATTGCATCAATCTCAAACATCTGCTGATTAAGAAACACATCGATCTCAAACCCTTGGCACTCAAGAACAACCCTAACAACAACAACAACAACAAACAATTTGTGGTAAGTCATGGCATCCGCTCATGTTATTTCTTCCTGCATTGCATGTCACATGTTTACAATAACCTCCTCCATCAGCAGTGAGGGATTCACATGTGATAAATGTAAGGAATTAGTCAGGCTGACGGAGAAGGTTAATGAGTTAGAGACTCGCATCCGAACACTAGTGGAGGTCAGTGAGAAAGAGAAGCTGGTAGATACTGTTTTGGATGCGAGTAGTACAGAGAGCAACACACACACTTTGGCTCCGGCTGTAGAGCCCCTGCAGCAGGGCGTTTGGGTGACGTCTCGGTGGCATACTCGCTCAACAAAGAGACACCACTCTTCTGTTCTTGTTAGGATCACCAATTGTTTTTCCCCACTCAGTGATACACCCACTGAGAATCATGTTGAAAGAGCCCTTGTTATTGGTGATTCTACTGTAAGGAACGTGGAAATAGAGACTCCAGCCACTATTGTTAATTGCATTTTGGGTGCCAGAGCATCTGACATGCTCGCTTAGTTTTAAATGTCATATTGACCATCTTGTAAACAAATTATCAAAGTATGTTGGCTTGTTCTATAAGATCAGACATTTTCTTCCTCTTTCTGTCCTTCTCATGTTGTACAAAACTCTCTTCGAACCACATCTTAACTACTGTAATGTGATATGGTGCAACACCTTTTCAAGTCATCTTAAAAAACTTGTATGTTTGCAAAAAAAAGCCATACGGGCACTGTCCTGGTCAGAGATAAATTCCCCCACCCGCCCTCTATTCTATCGCTTTGAGTTATTGAGATTAGCTGAGCTAAATGAATATCATAATGCCTGCCTTATGTTTCAAATTGTAAATAGGCTGAACTCTAGATTGAGTAGTCTTGTTCCTATCTCCTGCCCCCAGCACACATACCAAACGAGAATCAAACCACTTATATTAGGAAAATGTCGTCGACATGTGCGCGCCAGAATATCTGTTGTCTGTAGGGGGCCGCAGATCTGGAACGGGATTGATGATGGCCTCAAGGTGTTGCCCTTTATCTCCAACTTTAAAAAACAACTAAAAATCTTTTTATATTAACCTATATTTAATATCAAACTGTTTTCTCATGGATTACTGGGATGTATGTGTATGGTATTGTTATGTATGTTCTGGTGTGCTTTGCATGCATTTATTCATCATCTGGTTACAGGTGGTAATTGTATATGCCTTGTCTGTACCACTACCTTTTCATAAACCATGGGCCCCACAAATAAGCTTTTTTTAGCTTCTTTGGGATACCCATTCACTCTACCCAATTGATTTTGTATTCTAAATTGTATTGTTGTAATGTTTGAAGTGGTATTGTGAATAAACTCAACTCAAACTCAATCAAATGTACAAGTGCTGGCTAATGCTAAACGTAGATTTTCTAAAATTGTTATCCATGTCGGCACTAACGATGTCCGGCTTCGCCAGACAGAGATCACTAAAGATAATGTTAAAGAGGTGTGTGAACTTGCAAAAACGATGTCAGACACTGTAATATGCTCTGGCCCCCTCCCTTCCATTTACATTTATGCATTTGGCAGACGCTTTTTATCCAAAGCGACTTACAGAGCCCTTAATACAGGGACAATCCCTCCAGAGCAACCTGGAGTTAAGTGCCTTACTCAAGGACACAATGGTGGTGGCTGTGGGGATCAAACCAGCAACCTCCTGATCACCAGTTATGTGCTTTAGCCCACTACACCACCACCACTCCCTACTCGTCGTGGTGACGAGATTTATAGTAGATCAGTGTCACTGAATGGCTGGATGTCTGAGTGGTGTCTGAAGAATAAAATAGGATTTATAGACAATTGGAAGAGTTTTTGGTGTAGACCTGACCTGCTAAAGAGACATGGACTCCATCCCTCCAGGGAAGGTGTCGCTCTCCTCTCTAGTTATATGGCTCATCTTAATAGTGATAGTATTTCACTAACTGGAGCCCAGGTCAGGAAGCAGACAAACTGGTTAATCCAAACATCTGCTAGCTGCCTTGAGACGTCACACAGATCACATAAACTACAACACATAGGGACAGTATCTCCTAGATATCATATAGAGAAAAGTTTGATTGAGGTAAACCTTGAAATTTTTTTTTAATAAATTGAAGATAAAAATCATATTAAAACTAAACTACTAAACATTAGATCTCTTTCTACCAAAGCACTAATTGTTAATGAAATGATTACAGATCATAGATTGGATGCACTCTGTTTGACTGAAACCTGCTTAAACCGGATGAATATATTAGTTTAAATGAATCTACTCCCCCAGGTTATTGTTATAAACATGAGCCTCGTCTGAAGGGTCGAGGGGGAGGTGTTGCTGCAATTTACAGTGAAGTTGTTGTTGTTAATCAGAGGACAAGATATAAATGCAAGTCTTTTGAACTAATAATGCTTAATGTGACACCGTCAGATATAAATAAAAAATCTCTGTCGTCTTTTACCCTTGCTACAGTATATAGATCACCTGGGCCGTATTCTGATTTCCTTGGTGAATTTGCAAATGTTTTATCAGATCTTGTAGTTACTGTAGATAGAGCTTTAATTGCTGGTGACTTCAACATTCACAAAGATAATGAAAATGACACATTGGGATTAGCATTTATCGAAATTCTCAACTCTCTTGGAGTCAGATAAAATGTAACAGGACCAACTAATCATCATAATCATACGCTAGATTTAATTCTGTCATATGGAGTTGATGTTGATAATATAGAAATTCTGCCGCAGAGCGATGACATCATCATTACCTCGTCTCTTGTATGCTGCAATCAGCTAATGTTACTCAATCTACACCACGCTATCGGTCAGGTAGAACTATTCTTTCGACCACTAAAGATAGCTTCACTAATAATCTTCCAGATCTATCTCATACACTCAATAAACCCCAAAGCCCAGAAGAACTTGATGAAATAACAAAAAATATAAATGCAGTCTTCTCTAGCACTCTTGATATTGTTGCCCCACTTCGATTAAAGAAAATTAAAGAAATAAGCCCTGCACCATGGTACAATGATCACACTCATGCTCTCAAGAGAGCAGCTCGGAAAATGGACCGTATGTGGAAAAATACAAAATTAGAGGCATTTCGTGGTGCATGGAAGGATAGTGTCTGTAGCTTCAGCATATTTTAGTAAACTCATAGAAAATAACCACAACAATCCTATATGTTTATTCAGTACTGTGGCTAAATTGGTTAGGAATAAAGCTTCAACAGAACCAGATTTTACATAGCAGCACAAGAGTAATGACTTCATGAATTTCTTTACAGATAAAATTGAAATACTCAGAAATAAAATCTGCAATCTCACTGTCACAGTACCACAGAAAACAGTGTCTCATAATTTTCCTCACGTGCAACTTCAATCCTTCTCTGTCATTGGTCATGAAGAGCACACAAAACTTATCGAAACATCAAAAGCCACAACATGTTTGTTAGATCCTATACCAACTAAGCTCTTAAAAGAGATATATCCTGTAATCTCAGAGCCTCTTCTTTTTTTCCTCCCCTTTTCTCCCCAATTTGTAACGCCCAATTCCCAATGCGCTCATGGTGGTGTAGTGACTCGCCTCAATCCGTGTGGTGGAGGACGAATCTCAGCAAGAAAAGGTAGTATTCTCCCAAATATGTTCATTTCTACAGAGAAATGGTATATATGAAGAATTTCAGTCAGGATTTAGGCCTCATCACAGTACAGAGACTGCACTTATCAGAGTTACAAATGACTCTTATCATCTGATCACAGCTGCATTTCTCTTCTAGTGCTTTTAGATCTTAGTGCTGCATTTGACACGATAGATCACGACATTCTCTTGAATAGGCTGGAGAATTATGTTGGCATTTGTGGAGTTGCATTAGCATGGTTTATGTCCTTAGGGATGTGATGTGATGGGACATGAGTGCACATGGCCAGCCCCCAATTGGTCTAATTAGCCGAGTGGAGGGATAAAGCTGAGCTGGATGCGGCAGTTCAGGAGAGAGAGAGCCACACGCAGCTGCCATGTGTGTCTTTTTGTTTAAGTTTTCATTCAAATATTACTTTGATCTCTGCCTGCATCACCTCGATCTAATGGTGGACTACACTCTTATAATGGAATGCACAGACTATCAATTAATTACCAACAAAAGCCTTCATCAGCATCAATTGCATCTATATGAACTTCTGCAGTTAATCCAGGATGGACTTCAAAAACATTAATCATTAATCTTACAGTTCATACAAAATCTATGTTCTCAAAAATTTCAGTCACATAGTGACTCAGTGAGTATCTTAAATGTCATCGTATCTCTCGGTTGATATTTGGGTAGTGAGCCCTGATGAATATGTGACAGTCTGCGGTTCTTCAGGGTTCAATCTCAGAGAGTTTTAAATGGAGCTACTACAAGCCTGTCAGAGGATCACATTCAAACACTTTTCTGACTGAACTCACGGACACTGAGCCTCTGAAAACAAGTCTATAGTTATGAATACATACACACAAACACACACACACACACACACACACACACACACACACTGATGCACACGCTCTCTCTCACACACACACACACACACTGATGCACACTCTCTCACACACACACACACACTGAGGATGTGAGTGTGTATCAATCTGGCACAGATAATGCCGTGTTAAAGGAAAGACAGTTCATTCTTTATTCATGTGTCCTCTTGCATTATTCTTTCATCCCTCTTTTTCTGCGTGACGTTTCATTTTTTCTTTCTTAAAATCACACTGTCTCTAAAGCTTTTATACCAAAGCAAAACATCTCTCTCATCAATCACTACACTTTCCATTTGTTTCTTTCCATCATGAAGGGCTGTATCTTTCAACTATAAGTCACAGAGCCTGTTGGATGGCAAAAAACAAACAAAAAATGAACAAGCAAAAACCTGCTTCTGTGGCTTTTTCTTATCCCCTGTTTCTCCCCAATTGGAACGCCCAATTCCCACTACTTAGTAAGTCCACGTGGTGCCGCGGTTACTCGCCTCAATCCGGGTGATGGAGGACAAGTCTCAGTTGCCTCCGTTTCTGAGACAGTCAATCTGCGCATCTGATCACGTGACTCGTTGTGCATGACACCGTGGAGACTCACAGCATGTGGAGACTCATGCTACTCTCCACGATCCACACACAACTCACCACACGCCCCATTGAGAGAACCACTAATCACCACCACGAGGAGGTTACCCCATGTGACTCTACCCTCCCTAGCAACCGGGACAATATGGTTACCCCATGTGACTCTACCCTCCCTAGCAACCGGGACAATTTGGTTGCTTAGGAGACCTGACTGAGTCACTCAGCCCGCCCTGGATTCAAACTCACGACTCCAGGTGTGATAGTCAACACAATTTTCTGCCATGTCTTTGGACAGATGAAAATGACGGCAATGGGTATTGTCTATATGTCTCTGCCATGTACTGTCAATAAAATAGCATTTTATTTCTGATTAATGTGTGTTGCAACTCTACCATTGTTAAAGTTTGGGAGAGATGCTCTGATTCATAGTTTGAGGCCAACAAGCTTTTGGCTGTTGCTAGAAAAGGGGCATATAAGAGAACAATTGGGTCTGCCTGAATGCCAATGGGTGGCACCAGCCCATCTATACCCACCCATGGCAATGCCATTGATCTAAAGGCTTATGCATAAATGCTTAAACATTATATCTGTCGTCAATTAATTTCCACATGTAGCCACATTGAGAGCTTCAAATCTCTGGATTTAAACCATAAGGGGCCTTGGAAATGAGGAGACAAAAAGAAAAGGTTGTTCTGAATAGAGGATATATTTATAGGCACTGCAACTCTGGAAAAACAACACAAATAAAGAGGTTTTCCCCCATTTTTGGACATGGCATATAATGCAACAAGCGGTGCTGAAGTCAGCTGATATTAGACATAGACCTAAATATCTCTGAGTACAAATAAAATAATGATGATGACACACTTCTAAGTTATTTGTTTGACCTGTAGTTTTGTTCCCAATCAGGGGTGGACTGGGAAGAGAAATCGGCAATGGATGTCAAATAAAAACTGGCCCAAATGTTCGGCCCGGTTCGTCCCGTTTCACAGCCAATTGGGTTGAATTGGCATGCAATCACCCTGCATGCAAAGCATTTTCAAGCACAAAGCTTCAGATCATAAGTTTTTATAAGATCATGAGAAAAACATGTGGTCCAAAATGTAGCAGTCAAAGTGTGTCTGAACTAGTGTATTTTAAAATACCCCTGACAGCTCGAGCCCCCTGCAGTTGTGCCCTGCGGCTTCTACACAACAGTTTTAATTTACTGTCTGACCGTGTCTTTATCACAGCAGTTTCATTGATTCTACAGCGACGGTGAAAGCTATCATATTTCGTTTACACACAGTGAAGGGAACATTGTGTTAAATGCGACACACCTGAATCCGCTGCGGCCCTCACAGGGACAAACACTGGCACTGAAGCAGAACGGTAAACATTTTCAATGGAAATGATTTTAAAGGAAGCACGGCTCAGAGAAAACTCTTTTTATTGCACTGTGTTCTCCCTTTGGACCTCATATCACTTTCATTTATCTGTCTGTCACTCTCTGAGCAACAATTAAAGGTTATTAAGGATGCTTAGAGGTTTGAAGCATCTGCACTGATGTCAAGATTTGTCTGTTTGTCTGACAGATGGCAGATGGAGGGAGTTTTTAATTGGAAAAAAACAGCAAACGAAGAAAACAAATGCGAATTAACTCATTTATATGTACAGTATATCACTGTGTCTTACGTTATATTCTCCTGGCAATAAAAATGAAAGAAAAAGTCAACAGAATTATCCTTCATGGGAGCAGAATATTAGCAAATTAAATATTGTAAAACTTTCCATTATTAGGCTTGAAGTTAGTTTCGTGACCACATTATTTGTCTGAATACATGTGTTTGAGTTTTACACTACACACGTTATAACCAGAAACACTATGTGGTTCAAACCTGTAGCTTATGTGCTTTGTTGTACGTTATTGTGGCAGGGCAGAGGGCGGGGCCGGGTCGTGATTCTGCAAACCCCGCCCTAATCAGGCTAATTAGCCCTCAAGAGTGATAAAGGCCGACTGGAAGCTGCAGTGCAAGAGAGTGAGATTTACGGACAGCTGTCCGACACCTGTGTGTGTTTGTCTTTTTGGTTATGTTTATAATGAAAATATTATTAATATTGTCAAGACAGTTCTCGTCTCCTCCTTTCCATGAATCCCTTTACACTGGTGCCGAAATCCAGGCAGGAGGAGGGATGTGCCGTAGTAGAGTTCTCGGCGCTACCATTCACCCCAAAGGAGCAGCTGCAGCCATCCATCAGAGAACGGAGGAGACCGGCCGCCTGGAAGCGTTGGAATGGCCGCTGACCACGAGGGGAGGAGGGGCTCCCAACCAACCGCCTGGACTGTGAGAACACGTTTATTGTATTTGACATGTGAGTACTGTGTCAATACCACATTACATGATTTATTTTAATTTATGTTTAATGTTTAATGAGAAAACAAAACTTACAAGAAGAACATAATAAATCAGTGAACTTCCACCAACAATACGATATCATCAACCACCTAAACACACTCTAATCATCTGTTTTCCTTTCTCAGAATGCTGTTAAAGGAACTGAGAAGAATTCTGCCCGTGGTTCCAACGTGACCTACTTTATATCCTTTAAACACACACACACACACACACACACACACACACACACACACACACAGAACTGTCAGCTGTAAGATCTTTAAAAAACTTCCATCAAAGAGCCGCAGTGTGACACGCTTCCATCGCAGCACAACTCTCTCTCTCTCTCTCTCTCTCTCTCTCTCTCTCTCTCTCTCTCTGTTGTTGGATTTGCATGTTTGAAGCATTACTGTGTCTGTTATAAACCCAATACACTCTCAGTTGAATCCGTCGACAGAGAAATGTGAATGAGACAGCAAAAGAGAGGCAGAATTTGTCTCAGGCCAGACATCTTATCACAAAGGAAACATTGGAAGCCATTTTGTATGTGGAAGTCAAAACATCGCACAAGCAGACATCAGGACAGATGCCAGAGGATTTGGCAGCACAACTGTACAAACACACTGACTCATCCACACACGCGCTGCATGACAGCCCACAACAGCAGACGTGTTATGCAGATAAAACCAAATTCTGCTGCTCTGATGTGCTACAACAACCTGGAGCGGTTTAAAACATGATACTTTCATGGTGGTTTTAGATACATTCAGTGAAATGAAAATGACTGTAGCGACACCTGCAACTACAGAGAAACTTTTGTCCAACATCAGCACATACACAAAACTCCTGATCATTAAAGCTCCTACAAGAACAGAAATGTGTTTGTCATCCTGATTCACAAAGACACATGCAAGATTACAGCAAACGCGCTCACACACACACACACACACACACACACACACACACACACACACACACACACACACACACACACACACTCAGATATTGTGATGTCTTTAAGGTTTGTTTCAAATTAGCTCCCAGGTTTATTTGGAATCAAACTCTTTAATGAGTGCAATTAATTCAACTGATTAAAAGACACAAACAGCCTGTCTTACAGCAACTGTTCATTAAACATCAGACTGCCGATAGACAATAACATGATGTTCACAATAAAATTACAGCTGTCACATCATTGTATTACTGTCATGTCATCATTTCATCACTGCCTGGTCTTCATCACATTACTGCTTTAACATCACATTACTGCCATGACATTATCACATTACAGTCATGTCATCATCTCATCACTGCCTGTTCTTCATCTCATCACTGCCTGGTCTTCATCACATTACTGCCATGACATTATCACATTACTGTCATGTCATCATCTCATCACTGCCTGGTCTTCATCTCATCACTGCCTGGTCTTCATCACATTACTGCCATGACATTATCACATTACAGTCATGTCATCATCTCATCACTGCCTGGTCTTCATCACATTACTGCCATGACATTATCACATTACTGTCATGTCATCATCTCATCACTGCCTGGTCTTCATCTCATCACTGCCTGGTCTTCATCACATTACTGCCATGACATTATCACATTACAGTCATGTCATCATCTCATCACTGCCTGGTCTTCATCTCATCACTGCCTGGTCTTCATCACATTACTGCCATGACATTATCACATTACTGTCATGTCATCATCTCATCACTGCCTGGTCTTCATCACATTACTGCCATGACATTATCACATTACTGTCATGTCATCATCTCATCACTGCCTGGTCTTCATCACATTACTGCCATGACATTATCACATTACAGTCATGTCATCATCTCATCACTGCCTGGTCTTCATCACATTACTGCCATGACATTATCACATTACAGTCATGTCATCATCTCATCACTGCCTGGTCTTCATCACATTACTGTCATGTCATCATCTCATCACTGCCTGGTCTTCATCTCATCACTGCCTGGTCTTCATCACATTACTGCCATGACATTATCACATTACTGTCATGTCATCATCTCATCACTGCCTGGTCTTCATCACATTACTGCCATGACATTATCACATTACAGTCATGTCATCATCTCATCACTGCCTGTTCTTCATCTCATCACTGCCTGTTCTTCATCTCATCACTGCCTGGTCTTCATCTCATCACTGCCTGGTCTTCATCACATTACTGCTATAACATCACATTACAGTCATGTCATCATCTCATCACTGCCTGTTCTTCATCTCATCACTGCCTGGTCTTCATCACATTACTGCTATAACATCACATTACTGTCATGTCATCATCTCATCACTGCCTGTTCTTCATCTCATCACTGCCTGGTCTTCATCACATTACTGCTATAACATCACATTACTGTCATGTCATCATCTCATCACTGCCTGGTCTTCATCACATTACTGCCATGACATTATCACATTACTGTCATGTCATCATCTCATCACTGCCTGTTCTTCATCTCATCACTGCCTGGTCTTCATCACATTACTGCCATGACATTATCACATTACTGTCATGTCATCATCTCATCACTGCCTGGTCTCCATCACATTACTGCCATGACATTATCACATTACTGTCATGTCATCATCTCATCACTGCCTGGTCTTCATCACATTACTGCCATGACATTATCACATTACTGTCATGTCATCATCTCATCACTGCCTGGTCTTCATCACATTACAGTCATGTCATTATCACACTACTGTCATGACATCATCTCATCACTGCCTGGTCTTCATCACATTACTGCTTTAACATCACATTACTGCCATGTCATCATCTCATCACTGCCTGTTCTTCATCTCATCACTGCCTGGTCTTCATCACATTACTGCTATAACATCACATTACTGCCATGTCATCATCTCATCACTGCCTGTTCTTCATCTCATCACTGCCTGGTCTTCATCACATTACTGCTATAACATCACATTACTGCCATGATATTATCACACTACTGTCATGTCATCATCTCATCACTGCCTGTTCTTCATCTCATCACTGCCTGGTATTCATCACATTACTGCTATAACATCACATTACTGCCATGACATTATCACATTACTGTCATGACATCATCTCATCACTGCCTGGTCTTCATCTCATCACTGCCTGGTCTTCATCACATTACTGCCATGACATTATCACATTACAGTCATGTAATCATCTCATCACTGCCTGGTCTTCATCACATTACTGCTATAACATCACATTACTGCCATGACATTATCACATTACTGTCATGTCATCATCTCATCACTGCCTGGTCTTCATCACATTACTGCTATAACATCACATTACTGCCATGACATTATCACATTACAGTCATGTCATCATCTCATCACTGCCTGGTCTTCATCACATTACTGCTATAACATCACATTACTGCCATGATATTATCACACTACTGTCATGTCATCATCTCATCACTGCCTGGTCTTCATCACATTACTGCTATAACATCACATTACTGCCATG
>JAVLUX010000002.1:305000-320000 GCA_032164185.1 Moxostoma hubbsi | reverse complement strand
CTCTTTGATATGTGAAATTATTACACGGCTCTCTGGAATACTCAGTCCTGATTGGTCAATAGCACCATCCAGCAGTCCGATATCGCTCTTTACGTTGGTGTACGAACAAAATGATAATTAAAACATTTTAGTTTTAAATCACTGCTTGAAATGAACAAACTCTCACGTGACGTTGGAGCCTCTGTTGTATGCAAGGCACACACTTCCGACTTCTCACATAAACATTAAATGATCTACGGGAGTCATGTGAATTACTTTTCTGCTGCCTAAATGTGACTTTTAGACTGTCAAACTGAGCTGAAACGTGCTTATAAAATCTTCACTTCGGTTCTGAAGATGAAGGAAAGTCATACACATCTGGGATGGTTTAAAGGTGAGTCAATCATGAGAGAATTTTCAATTTTGGGTGAACTATTCCTTTGAGATTTCTTCATAGCTGGTCGATATGAGATTAAAAGCCAGAAACCTAAAACTAAATCACTGTTACAGAGAAAGAAACTTTTCAGAAGTGCAGAATGGCATCAAGAACAAAGACACACGAGACAGACATGCAATTAATAAAGCTTTTGTGTTATTAAAATTTCATGAACCACAAAAAAATCTTTTGGTTGTGGCTGAAATGTTCACTGCCTCGTCTGAGACTGCTTTTACAACCCGTAATGGGGCTTCACTAAATAAAACATTCACCGTGGATAAAGTACGCAAGACGAAACAGAGGAAATATTGAAGTCACCCAAATGCAGACGCATCATGTCATGCTGTGATTGTGAAATGTGATAACGTCTAAAGTCTTCTTCTAATGTGCTTGTAAATAAGTTGACGCCTTCAAACACTGAGAATATAGATGCTGTGAGCTAAAAGACAGAAAATCACTTACCTACAGTTCCAATGTCAGGCAGAAGCAAAAGAGAAAAGAACAAAGATAATATGTTAATATGTGTCAAACACAAGCAAATAAAACACAACCATTGAGTCAAATCTGTGGACCCTGTTGGCCGTCAGTTCTCTGTACACTACAGGCCAGTCCTGTCGAAGAGCAATCGATTTCATACATAATCTCAGTCTCAAGTCAATTGGTTTCAAGTCTATTTGAGACTTCAGTGTGACTCAGAAGCGTGAAAACGAAAGTGTGAAACAGCTGATTTGTGCTGCAGTCGGGGTTCTACAGAAGCTTCATCGCTGTTAAGCGGGTCAGAGAGACGATAATGAGACTCTATAAGTGAAGACAGATCTGACAGATTGAAAATAATACAAAACAAATGAATGTGAGAGAAACAACACATCCCCAGCTCTCTTAGATTAGAATTTCAGGATTTTTGTGACTACCTGATGACATCTGTCTTCTGTTGATTGGAGATCCTAAAGCACTAATTAAATGTGTGTGTGCATGTGAGAGGTATATAGAGCATATGAACTGTGAAGTAGCTAAGGATTCAATTAAGTCATCTGTTTTATTTCAGCAACCAATCACAGCCAACCGTAAAACCCTCGACCAATCACACGCTGTAACAAGACCAACTTGCAAAACGTTTTTCCACAAACAATCAGTAAATAAGTAGTGTGGACAAAGATTCAGTAGAAAGAGTTCATTATGTGTAAACTGAACAAAACTATCTTAAACATGTTGACTGAAGTAATTGCTCCAGAGGAAGAATTGCAAATTAAATCTACATAAAACAATATTTCCCCAAAACTAATTTGCCAAACATAGTCGTCTGAACAAACAATATCATATAGAAAAATGGTTGGTGTGTTCTCGGCACTGCAGTTAAATTATGATTTGATTGGTTTTATTCTGTTTTTATTGTCACATGGTTTAGAGTTCATCAGCTTTACAGTTCACAGTTCTGTGCTGGTGATGTGATGTGTTGAAGAAGAGGGCGGATATGTTAAAGAATATAAAGGAAATATGGATATAAGTAGGAATGGATGGACGGAATACCCAAGTATTTGGGGGCCGTTTTAACTGTTCATGAGATGGAGAGCCTGAGGGACAAACTGTTTTTATGGCTGGTTGTTCTGGTGCTCAGTGCTCTGTAGAGCCGGCCAGACGGCAACAGTTAGAAGAGGAAGAGTCAAGAGTGATTATACCAGCACTTTTCCTCACTCTGGAAGTCTACAGCTCTAGCAGGGTGGGAAGGGGAGTGCCAATAATCCTCTCAGCAGTCCGGACTGTCCTCTGAAGACTTCTGATGTCTGATTTCATAGCTGCACCAAACCAGACAGTTATTGGAGTTCTCTTTTGGCATTGTCATCCATTCTCTTGTCGTGATGGTTATTGGCATGAGTGCACTGCTCTTACGTCATGCACTCGTGTACATTTTTCCATGTTTGCCTCTCGTGACCTCGGGCGCGCTTCGCACTGTCACGTTTTGCTGGGGTTCGGCCGCCACCCTTGCACAAACGTCCCGTCTTGTCTGTCGTTTGGCATGAGCGCATGTTGCCGTTGTCTCTGGCGATATGCACTCGAGTAATTCGGGTGTTGCGTCCGTGAGAGCATGTGTATTTGTTTAGTTTCTGTATTGCCACATGTCTCTCAGTTTTGCATCACACCTCGCCCCCTTGTTCACTCATTATTTGTTTTTTGGTTTCACCCGTCCCGTGTTTACCTGTTTGATTTCTCTCCCTCGCTCCTCGTGTGTCTTCATTTGTTGGTTAGTTTTCTTCCCTGTCTGATCAGCTCATCGTATATTTATTTAAGGTGGGTTTGTTGGTGTTCTTTTCTCCCTCGAGAGAGCTTATGCATTCGGCTGGCAGAAATTTGGCAACGTTACTCTCGAGATAATATCTTCTTCTCTAGAGTTTAGAGGTTAAAGACTCTCATCACGTACACAGAAGTCTAAATTAAAGTCATCTTTAGTTGCCTTGACAAGACTGTCTGTATTAGATGAACAAAATAATTCAAGTTGTCAGATTTCTTTGCTACACAGTCGTTTGAGCTTAAGTTTCCTTAAAGAAGTGCATTTAATCAGGTACCTCATTTCTCACGCTGAGCTACAGAGTAAACCGTCTCCTCAGCAGTGAACTGCAATAATTGTGTTTTAGATCTAAACATAGCACACGCTGCATATTCTCGCCTACATGTGATAAGTGTGTTTTCTTGTCTTTGGCAGGAAGCTTCCACGTTGAACATGACTGTAAGCACATAAAAGTGTCAATTTCAACAGCACATTTGCACAAATGATCTGCCCACAGAACTCTCACAACAGGAATTAGCACATCAGACTCTTTAAATCCAGCGTATCTCAACATAACCAGCGTGCTAAACAATCCTGACCCCCTCGAGCTGAGAGCACACGTCGCCAGACTCATCTCAGTAAGAGAATGAACACAAAAAACAGCCACACTGTTTCGATTTGATTTCATTCGGATCGATACACGTTAGATTGAAATCTGAGCTCACGACAGCATCTCCAGTGCGGTGGTGGAGTCTCACCTCTGACATTAACTTCCTGTTTGTACTGCGGTCACGCCTGACATTTCCATCATTCCTTTATCACTCATCATCTCATTCCAGATTATTATTGAGCGTGATGTTTATTTCTTATTTTTCTCAACATGCACTAAATGTCACTTGAGTCCTCGAGGCTGAAGCACAAAAAGACAGACAGTAAAATCCGTCACAGTCTGTGACCTCTGGCAAACATCAAGAAATCTGGCCCAGATAGAAGTGTGTACCAGCCGAGAGGTTTGTGTGATAAAAGACAGGCAGAAATGAACGTCCTGCAGGGGCAATGAGATGCTGTGATATGTTCTGTGCTTCAGAGAGGTCACATATGAGGTAACTGTACCTCTGAGTCTGCGGGACACTTAAAGAAAAATGAAATTGACATTTATGATCACTCCTTATTCAGAGTGGATAAATGTAGTTTACCTACACAACACATCATCTTCTAAAACCTGTTGAGTTTATTCCATATCAAATCAACCACATTTCTGAAACTGATCGCGGTTCTGGACTCCAAACACCAATGAAACTCCTCATTAACTTCTATCTGATCTAATCTTATGAATTATTCAATGAGCCAAAATTCTTGATGGTTTATGAAACATATTTTAAGCATTGAGCACCACAAGAGCATTTGTTTGTGAAAACAAACATCAATTTAAAAAACATGAAAAACATCAGGATGTGAGGAAACACCACAATCATGCTCCGAGCTTCTCAGAACACTTTATTTAAAACCGCCTGTAGGAACAGATGCTACTAAACCCAAATATAGAGCTCGATGTCTCCACATCCAACTCACCCTCTCTCCCCCCCCCCCCCCCTCTCTCTCTCTCTCTCTCTCTCTCTCTCTCTCTCTCTCCCCCCCCTCTGTCTCTCTCTCTCTCTCTCACCCTCTCTCTCTCTCTCTCTCTCTGTATCTCTCCCTCTCTCTCTCAATTCAATTCAATTTTAAAGTACTTTATTGTCATGATTGTGTTAAAAAAAAATATTGCCAAAGCATTAATAAACACAACAGATAATGACAAGACAAATAATAATAATAAAATGGTAACAAATAACAATAAAGATAGAATTAAAATAAGGTGCCAGATAATGAATAAAATAAAACACTATAATAACAATATACACTATACAATATAAAATAAAATAAACATTTAACAGGACATTATGAACATAAGACAATAAAAGTACTGTGACTGAAGTACATTAAGGCAGTGATTGGTTTCTGAGAGTGTGCATCTCATAAATAAATTTTGCTGCAACTGATGCATGATGGTCCTCCCCCCAGTAACACCAGCATCTGATCTGATCTCCCCCAGTAACACCAGCATCTGATCTGATCTCCCCCAGTAACATCAGCATCTGATCTGATCTCCCCCAGTAACACCAGCATCTGATCTGATCTCCCCCAGTAACACCAGCATCTGATCTGTTCTCCTCCAGTAACACCAGCATCTGATCTGATCTCCCCCAGTAACACCAGCATCTGATCTGATCTCCCCCAATAACACCAGCATCTGATCTGATCTCCCCCAGTAACACCAGCATCTGATCTGATCTCCCCCAGTAACACCAGCATCTGATTTGATCTCCCCCAGTAACACCAGCATCTGATCTGATCTCCCTCAGTAACACCAGCATCTGATCTGATCTCCCCCAGTAACACCAGCATCTGATCTGATCTCCCCCAGTAACACCAGCATCTGATCTGATCTCCCCCAGTAACACCAGCATCTGATCTGATCTCCCCCAGTAACACCAGCATCTGATCTGATCTCCTCCAGTAACACCAGCATCTGATCTGATCTCCTCCAGTAACACCAGCATCTGATCTGATCTCCCCCAGTAACACCAGCATCTGATCTGTTTCTGCTGAACTGGGAAACTGTGGCATGAGGTTTGAAAGTTTGTGGAGGTATTTCTCTCTCACCTCTTTAAATTTCTCACAGTGAAGGAGAAAGTGTGTCTCTGTCTCGACCTCACCCGTGTCACAGTGAGCACAGACTCTGTCTGTCTGTCTGTCTGTCTGTCTGTCTCGACCTCACCCGTGTCACAGTGAGCACAGACTCTGTCTGTCTGTCTGTCTGTCTGTCTCGACCTCACCCGTGTCACAGTGAGCGCAGACTCTGTCTGTCTGTCTGTCTGTCTCGACCTCACCTGTGTCACAGTGAGCACAGACTCTGTCTGTCTGTCTGTCGGTCTGTCTGTCTTGACCTCACCCGTGTCACAGTGAGCACAGACTCGTTCATGTTTGTCTGTGATCACTGAGTCTGTATTTGGGGAGGATCCGTCTCTGTTTTGGATCTCTAACAGTGTGCAGATATTCTGCCAGATTATATGTTCTGTTTAGGGCCCGATAACATTCCAGTTTGCTTTGGTTTTTACTTTCATTTTCCCAATGGTCCAAATATGAATTCTTGCTTTCTTTAATGATTTGGTTTATTCTGATCTGGTTTTGTTCAGCAGTGCTGGTCTGAAACTGGTGTTTGTTAGTTGTCTACTCTCTGTCTCTGTCTCTGTCTCTCTCTCTCTCTCTCTGTGTGTGTGCAGAATTATTCAACTGGGAAAGACTCCGGAAATGCTGAGCAAATCTAAATGCCCATCAAATCACCTCCAATCGCCCATTCTCTCTCTAAATCCTCACCCTCGGAAAGACTTTCAGGAAGCGGGACGAGCAGATGGGTTCTCAATCAATTAACTAATTTGCCAGGAAAGATCTCCAGTGCTTGCTCTATTCTGCTGTTCACCTTCACTTAATCGAAGCACTAACAAACACTGACTAAAGTTACCTGCTGTCACAATAATGTCATAGATACAGACCATCAGAAATATCAATGTACAAAAACAACTCATAGAAACCAAAGGAACAATAACATGTCTTTCTCTCTAGCAAACTGCAGAGGAAAAACAATGAGCTTTCAGTTGCACACACACACACACACACACATACACACACACACTCTCACACACACACACATACACTCTCACACACTCACACACACACACACAGACACACACACACACAGATACACACACACTCTCACACACAAACACACACACACACTCACACTCACGCACACGCACACACAAACACTCACGCACATACACACACACACACACACACATTCACACATAGACACAGACACACAGACACACACACACACACACACACACACACACATACAGACATACACACACACACATACACAGAAACACACAGAAAGAAACACACACAAACACACACACTCACAAACACACACACACACACAGTCACAGACAGACACACACACACACACTCACACACACACACACACACACACACATACACACACACTCAGACACACATACACACACACTCACAGACACACACACACACACACACACACACACACACACACATACACACACTCACACACACACACACACATACACACACACACACTCAGACACACATACACACACTCACAGACACACACACACACACACACACACACACATACACACACTCACAGACACACACACACACACACACACACATACACACTCAGACACACACACACACTCACAGACACACACACACACACACACACACACACACATACACACACTCACACACACACACACACTCACAGACACACAGACACACACACACACACACACACACACACACACATACACACACAGACACACACACACACACACACACACACACACACATACACACACACACACACACACACACACATACACACACTCACACACACACACACTCACAGACACACAGACACACACACACACACACACACATACACACACACACACACACACATACACATTCAGACACACACAGTCTGAATCAATACAATGGCTCGCGCCTGTTTGCAGCTAATGCATTTCATCAGACTCTCTATTTCAGCTCATTAGGATTATGTGTAAAACTGATTCAGTCCATTACAGCGGCACCAGCGAGTGCTAAAGGGAATCTAATCACATCTCACTAACTTAAGCAGCACGTTGTCTCAGGGACTTAATCTTCGAAGGGCGCCTCTATGACATGCTGAATAAGCCCTCAGTGACACTGGACAAAATGACCTCCCAGCAGAGCAAACTAATCTGCACTTTCTACTAACTGGGTTTGTAAAGGTACAGCTTTCATAGCAGTGGAACAGGCTGTGTGTGGACCTGCTGAGAGGTGTTTATAACAGACCGCTCAGTGTGACGGACAGCAGCATATGCTGCATTACGGCTGTTTTCTTCAGGGCCATTTTGTTTTCAGCACCACGGCTGTGGACAGCTCCTGTAACAGTAAAGCAGCAGGATATTAGAGCAGCCGTCCATTAGTGACCGCGAGGTGAGGGTGATGACTTGTTCTCTGTTCTGTCTGGCTCTCTCTCCCTCTTGATATCTCCTTCATTCTACTCTGATGTCTTTACTCAATGACTCCCGCAGCACTCCGTTCAGTCTCCTCTGCTTTCTTTGGATGGTTGGGTTTTGTTTCTCAGTAAAACACAGATTACAAAGGAAAGTCTGAACCTTACTTCAGTGGTTTTCAACTGGATTGGTTAAAGACACAGATTTTACATTGAAAGAAAATGGTTTATTGATCGACAGATATGAAGAGCAGAGTGCCGGATAGGCCGATATAATGATCTACAGTATGTGATTTAATGCAGTGTGATAGTAAATCACATGCACAACCATGATAACAATTGAATGAATGTTTATTAGGGGTCAAGCCCTGAAGGGGCGAAGACCCCTATTGTTTCCGCTAGTGTTCCTATTCTTGTTGTTCTTCTTCTTCCGCTCGAGTCTATGGCTGCACATAGAACCGCTTGCGGGAAAGTTATGAAATTTGGCGCACAGATAGAGGACAGTCTGATCTGTTACCACAGCTAATTTGGCATCTCTACCTCTGTAGAAACTGATTTTTTTGGTTTATAACTCATGAACACTCTTTTGCTGAAAATAATGAAAACTTTCTCTTTAGATCAAGTGCTGCATTCTGAGTCGAACGACACCACATTTTCCTATGTCGGCCATTTTGGATGTCGGCCATTTTTAATTTAGTCATAAAATGCTGTATTTTATGAACAACCTGGCGTATCATTATGAAACTTGGTATGTATCTTTGGCACCATGCTCTGAAGGGACTCAGAGTTTCGAGACAGTGCCACCGTGTGGTCAAAAATTATAATGCTATTTCTAAAAATGCTAATAGCTATTGACTCCTTTTGCCTACTCTCCTGAGACAGGTTTTGATAGAGTCCGTTGTTCATGCCAAGAGCAATTTACAAATTATGTCAGATCGAGTAAACTCCTGTCCGCTACTTTTTGAACTCCTGAAAAATTGGCCTGCATCATCTAAACGTATTCACAGAATTTGGATAAATCACACTATTTTTGAATGGCGCTTCATGAATTCAATGAAGAATGTGCATAATTGAACTTGAGGCTGTATCTCCGTAACGCTTTGAGGGATTGCACCGACACTTGGTACGTGTCATTACCATTAGGCCCTGAGGTTACCTGCAGCGTTTTGGCGCACCGCCCCCTACTGGTCTGGAGATAACTCCTGAATGCTTTCCTGCATGATAACCATCATACCCAGATACTACTTGAGCAGTTTCAGAACAGCGCCACATACTGGACAAAAATTCTAAGAAGGTATTTTTACTTAATAAATCAGTGTTTTTATGATTGAAAGTGTTCTTTTCCTAACTGCTCATACACTGTTGATCAGACTCTAACCAAAAACATGTCACAAAGCTTCTATTGCTGCTCATGGTGCCGATAATTGGCTTGACCCCGGTATCGCTGCTTGCAGCTATATTTATTATTATATTTACTATATTGATATATTTTTGATATATAAAGATAAAAAAATTATTCTTACAAAAAATAAGGCCTCAGATATATACTCTACCAGTCGATCACTAGTAATCTGTACAAAATTAAGCAAAAATCACCTTAAAATTCAACATTAAAATATTTAAATACATTTATTATATTAAAAATACATTATACATGATCATTTGAGTCTTTGGGTTCCTAAATGTCTCATAAATATTAATTAATATGAATTTTACGTTCTCTGCCGCCAATAAATCAAAGCAAAAAACAAACTTGGTCGACACAAACTATGCTCGTCCTCCTGTCTTTTAAATCTGTTTATTTTGCTCTCCTCACTATATATGATTATATGATTAGTTGCATCTTATTGTGTGCATTTATTGCCTGCTATCTGTGACGCGGTCCAATCAAAGCAGGATGGGCGTTTTCCAAACACTTTATATGATACAGTGAGATTCCCTACTTTGATTGGATAGTTAAAAAAACTTCCATTCTGGTTTGGAAACGCCCAGAGATTGGGAAACGCCCATTATTGCTGCGCAGAAGCCTATACTTTGTCCTGTATGGTTTGGAAGTTCTGCTTTAAAGAGATGAAGAAAGAGAGATGCCACTTCGGAGCAGTTTCCTCTGATGTGCAAGAACACTAAAGCTCCCTCGCTGCTCCTGTCTCTAATAAGCACACATTCTCCCCTGAAGGGATCGAGTCTATTTAAGGTCAGAACAAACATTTCTAGTGACAGTTTAGTCGGGCATCTGGGCTTCTGCCATGAGTCACCTGTAAATAACAGAATCCTTAACAACATCTTTCATCCTGACCAAATGGTCTGTGGCACTTTTCCCAGGACTATTCTCCTGAACTTTAACCCCACCCATCTGTAGAAGAGAGAGATCCAAAACAAGCTCATTCAGGAAAGAGCAGTTACTCGTGAATTCATATTATTACACGGCGATTTCATAATATCAGATCTTTCCTACACGTCATATCACTGTATGATCCCTACAAGTCAGATAATAAACTCATTTCAACTCAAATCATCTTATATTATCTCTATGCAAGTAGTCTTGTAATAAGCAGGATAATGAGCAGTCAGATGGTCATTAATTACAAGATAAACACCAACAGAACTGTGATGCACACCGGAGGTTGATTTCAGCATCTTTCTAGGGGTGTCTGATGGATGAGGAGGAGTTTGTGTGTTGTGAAATCGATCTTCACTCTCCTGACAGATCTCCGTCCATTACTTCATAAAGTTAATGCACTAAAGCTGAGCTACAGCCTCTGCAATCATCAATATCCTGCTCCGCCCACTGCTGTCAATCACTCTCTCGCTAACTCTCTCCCTCTGGAAATTACCGGAAAAAGTCTTTTAAAGGTTTGAAGGCGCTGCAAACCCAACCGAGAGCAGCTGGTAAAGCCTGTGATTGTGGTTCAGCTCTCAGTTTGGGGTTTTAAATAAATGCTGTCTTTGACTCTGAGAACAGACATGTCAGAAAGGTCAACGCTGTGACCGCTGGGTTTATTTGGATATAAACTCTTTGAGACATTGAGCATTAACATGTCGCTTAAAGACATGCCTGTTATTTTCTGTGCAACTGTGACAGCGGGGTAACCTTTTCCTGTGGGTCTGACTGTGGTGGTTCTCTTTCTGGTGTTCAGTTTTGTATCGGCTTACAGTCACACAGCTGAAACAGTCGTCTGGCAGGTTTGAACCAGTGCTCACACTTTTCATCTCACTGCATGTGCCAATTAAACAGTGTGTGATTTCTGTTTGAAGTGAGACCAACTGTCGTGCCACTTCAACATAAGGGTTATTTTTTTCTGACTGACTCCAGTGAATTATGCGGTTTAGGAAATTAAACTATGTCACCCAGACCAATAAAACCTCAAATCACGAGGCTTGTTGTGTGTCCTACAGAACACCCTAATAACTACATAATAAAACCCACCAAGAACACCCTGTAACAGCATAGCAACCACCTAGAACACTTTACTATTCACTCAGAATACCATAGCAACTGCTTATAAATAAGATAAAACCCATCCAGAACACCCTAGCAACCACCTAGAACTTCCTGGCAACAGCATGTAAAGCACCTAAAACACCTTAGCAACAACTCTGAATACCCTAGCAACCATATATAAATATGATAAAACCCACCGAGAACACCCTAGCAACTAGTCAAACATATAACAATGTGCTAATAACACTCAGAATGCTCTAGCAACCACATAAAAACCAACAAGAACACCCTGTAACAGCATAGCAACCACCTAAAACACTTTAGTATTCACTCAGAATACCATAGCAGCTGCTTATAAATAAAATAAAACCCATCCAGAACACCCTAGCAACCACCTAGAACTTCCTGGCAACAGCATGTAAAGCACCTAAAACACCTTAGCAACAACTCTGAATACCCTAGCAACCATATATAAATATGATAAAACCCTTCGAGAACACCCTAGCAACAAGTCAACCATATAACAATGTGCTAAAAACACTCAGCAAACCCTAGCAACCACATAAAAACCACCAAGAACACCCTGTAACAGCATAGCAACCACCTAGAACACTTTAGTATTCACTCAGAATACCATAGTAGCTGCTTATAAATGAGATAAAACCCATCCAGAACACCCTAGCAACCACCTAGAATTTCCTGGCAACAGCATGTAAAGCACATAAAACACCTTAGCAACAACTCTGAATACCCTAGCAACCATATACAAATATAAAAAAACCCACCGAGAACACCCTAGCAACTAGTCAACCATATAACAATGTGCTAAAGACACTCAGAATGCCCTAGCAACCACATAAAAACCACCAAGAATACCCTGTAACAGCATAGCAACCACCTAGAACACTATAGTATTCACTCAGAATACCATAGCAACTGCTTATAAATAAGATAAAACCCACCGAGAACACCCTAGCAAATAGTCAACCATATAACAATGTGCTAAAGACACTCAGAATGCCCTAGCAACCACATAAAAACCACCAAGAATACCCTGTAACAGCATAGCAACCACCTAGAACACTATAGTATTCACTCAGAATACCATAGCAACTGCTTATAAATAAGATAAAACCCACCGAGAACACCCTAGCAAATAGTCAACCATATAACAATGTGCTAAAGACACTCATAATACCCTAGCAACCACATACAAACCACCAAGAACACCCTTGTAACAGCATATCAAACATCTAGAACACCTTAGCACTCACTCTGAATACCCTAGCAACCGAATAGCAATATCATTGCAGGGGCGGCTCAGGTGATAGAGTGGGTTGGCCGCCAATCGCAGGGTTGGCGGTTCGATCCCGACCAACATGACTCCACATGCCAAAGTGTCCTTGGTTGCTCACAATGGCTGGCCACCATTGGTGTGTCAATGTGAGTGTGAATATGTTTGTGAATGGGTGAATGGACACAGTGAACAGCGCTTTGATAACATCTAAGTTCATAAAAGGTGCTATATAAGGGCAGATAATTTAAGATTTTTACCATTTACCATGATAAATAAATCCAATAACCCAGAACACCCTAGCAACCACCTCACTAATACCCAACCAAATAACAATGTGCTAAAAACACTCAGAACACCCTAGCATCCACTTAGCAACCACCAAGAACACCTGGTAACAGCATGGCAGCACCTTGAACACCTTAGCAACCACTCAGAATACACTAGCAACCACATATATCTGGAGGAAATCCAGAATTCAGAACACCCTAGCACCCACATACAACACCCTAGCAACCACTAAGAAAACCATAGCAACTACATAGCAATACAATAAAACTCTCTCAAAACACCCTAACTTCCACACAGCAACCACCTAAATCACCCTAGAAACCATACAGCAATACAAAGAACAAACAACAACAGCAAGAGCACCATGGCAACAGCATAACACTGCAGGCAGCACTCATAATACCCTAGCATAACAATGTACTAAATACACCCAGAAAACCCTGGCAACCGCATAACAATCACCTGAACACATTAGGAAATCTAGAAAATCCTAGCAACCACCAAAACATATAACACCCTAGCAACCACAAAGAACACCCTGACAACAGCATAACAAGCACCTGGAACACCTTATTAACCACTATGAATACTCTAGCAACCGCATAGCAACCGAAGAACAATGCCCTGGAAACAATCTACAACACTCATCATGAGTTGTGCAAAGGTAAACACCACTCACATTCTCTTACAAACAACAAACAAACAAACAAACAAACAATTCAAAATCTACTTAAGTTTATGTGACAGTATGTATTTGACTAATATGAAAGAAATTCTCACAGGACAGAAAGATATTTGGTGATGCCAAATGTTAAAGTGCTTCAGAGGAGAGTTTGGCCACCTTTCACTTCCTGTTTGCCTACAGTATGTGCGGTTGCTTCTGGTCATCTGGAGTCGCAGCAGTGAGTGGTAATTAGAGAAGAAGAGCAACGAGTCGCTATAATTAGCCACATTCTGTTTTTAACCGCTTGTCATGTGGCCTGATAATTAAAGAGTCGGCCATCATGCAGAATTAGTCACAGAATGGGTTGGCGAGCATCACCGATGTCGCCTGATTGGTCTGAGCAGAACATATGGTTCAGTTGGGTTTTTAATGTCTGTGATGTCATGTAAATAACACTTCATTTGCACATTGACTGGCTTTTTTCTATAGAAGAAGCAGTTCTTTACATGTGAGCGCTCTGGTCCACGTTCCTGCACACATGCAGCGCTGTATTAGAGCTGCAGCAAACACATGCTACGTGCACATGATAAGTAATTGTGTTGAACGCCCCTGAGTAGAGCAATTCAAGGCGAGCTGCAGTGCGGATGGGGGGTTGCTGTGTCTCTCCTTAATGAACACAAACAGTGTCACATTTTTAGCATTCAGACAAATAATTAGAGAGCAGATCAAATTATGAGAGAGTTTCCTCACAAACTCAGTTTGTTACACAGTAGATGCATGCAGTAATTGAACCTTTTGACTTTTTAAATGAAATAAATTAAAAACCCCTAACTAACCCTACCAGTCCAAAATAACCATCATTTGTATCACATCCTCTGTACACGAACAGAACAGATTCTGGACATAAAGAGCTCAAAAAGGCCTAAAACAAGTCAATGATGCTGATGCATCCGACATATGAAGCACATATTTTATATCTTATATAAATATATTTATGTTTATACTTTTTATATATTCAGTTGAATCCGAGACATATATATAATGTATAATTAAAACAGGTACTTGAGCGGGAAATAGGACAAAGGAACATTAACCTTTGGGGTGTGCTCAACTTCAACAGTACAAAGTCTCCCTGCCTCAGACAAACACCCTCTTCCTCTTCCCCTCTTCCTCTTCCTCTTCCCCTCTTCCTCTCTTCCTCTTCCCCTCTTCCTCTCTTCCTCTTCCCCTCTTCCTCTTCCCCTCTTCCTCTTCCCATCTTCCCCTCTTCCTCTTCCCATCTTCCTCCTCTCCTCTTCCCCTCTTCCTCTTCCCATCTTCCTCCTCTCCTCTTCCCATCTTCCTCTCTTCCTCTTCCCCTCTTCCTCTTCCCCTCTTCCTCTCTTCCTCTCTTCCTCTTCCCATCTTCCTCTCTTCCTCTTCCTCTTCCCCTCTTCCTCTCTTCCTCTTCCCCTCTTCCTCTCTTCCTCTTCCCATCTTCCTCTCTTC
>JAVLUX010000002.1:295000-300000 GCA_032164185.1 Moxostoma hubbsi | reverse complement strand
TTCTGACATCTGCTGAAACTGAATTTAGTTTTTATCTGTGCATGTATAACAATGGAGGCACGAGGTGTCAAGAGAATATTAAACAATGAAAATAAATCAAACAGGTGAAATATGTGTAGAATTGATCAGACTTTATCCTTATTAGAATCTGTGATTATATCGCAGACATCATAAACAAACCAGAATACACAGATGTACTTATATATCTATAAACTCATTGATCTGATGCCAATAACCTCCAAACTCCTTAAAGTCAAAGAATCCTTCATAAAAGAGAAGAACCTCTGAGGTGAATCCCAGCATTACACACACTGAACCTACTGTCTTTCATGAGGCAATGAACTACAATCCCATGATGTATTGCGAATGGTGCAATCACATTAAAAACGACAGACATATATCATGTTTTTGATATAAGTATAAACTATTTATATCAAGTTTATTTGAATATATTCTGGTATGTCCATATTTGTGGGAGGTTCTCTGATTGGTAGATCTACCATTAGGATTATGGGTAGTGTAGTTGAAGCTGTGTGCACACTGTGCTTCATCTTCAGATACATGTGTCTGTATGGTCAGGATGTTTGCTAGACAGATATCTATGACTGAAGAGACTGACCCTCTTTAGAGGAGCGGGGGTCATTTATTCTGCTTCTGCCGCTGATTGAGTCCGGCTCCTCACCTGCAGGAAGATAAACGTCGAGATCTATCTCTCGAGCTTTATATTGATGTCTTTGTCAAGGACTGATCGGCTAGTCGTGTCTGGGGCATCCTCTGTGCTCGCTGTACGGGTCTGCCAGCGCTCTACATGCATGCGGCCCGCGGGAATGAATTCTGTAGCATACAGCCGAGACACAAGAGCATCACTGAGCGCTTCACAAACACACAAACACTGAAGTTGTGCAGGATACTGACAGTCCTGCGGCGTTGCTGAGGTAATCCCGCCTACATGCGGGTACGAATCGTAAGGGACAAATGATTCAGGCAGAAGAGATTCTTGCAAAAGGTGCGTTTGAATGATTCATTTCTACAACAAACTGAATATGTTTTATCTTCAACTACAAGTGATCATTTTCACAACCATACAGTCATTAAGCACAAAGAACACAGTAAACGTTTGGATCATTTAGTGTCCGACACGATCAAATAAACGACTCGTGGTCTAGATTCAAGAGTCAGTTCATACGAGTCATGTGTTCAGGAATCAGACTACACTGGTACTCTGTATGTTTCCTGCTCTAGATTAAACAGAATCAGTTCATAAGAGTCATTTGTTCAGGAATCAGAGTACACTGGTCACTGTGTGTTTCATGCTCTAGATTCAAGAGTCAGTTCATACGAGTCATGTGATCAGGAATCAGACTACACTGGTCACTGTTTGTTTCGTGCTCTAGATTCAAAAGAGTCAGTTCATAAGAGTCATTTGTTGAGGAATCAGACTACACTGGTCACTGTTTGTTTCGTGCTCTAGATTCAAAAGAGTCAGTTCATAAGAGTCATTTGTTCAGGAATCAGACTACACTGGTCACTGTTTGTTTCGTGCTCTAGATTCAAAAGAGTCAGTTCATAAGAGTCATTTGTTGAGGAATCAGACTACACTGGTCACTGTTTGTTTCGTGCTCTAGATTCAAAAGAGTCAGTTCATAAGAGTCATTTGTTCAGGAATCAGACTACACTGGTCACTGTTTGTTTCGTGCTCTAGATTCAACAGAATCAGTTCATAAGAGTATTTGTTCAGGAATCAGAGTACACTGGTCACTGTATGTTTAGTGCTCTAGATTGAACAGAATCAGTTCTTAAGAGTCATTTGTTCAGGAATCAGACTACACTGGTCACTGTATGTTTAGTGCTCTAGATTGAACAGAATCAGTTCTTAAGAGTCATTTGTTCAGGAATCAGACTACACTGGTCACAGTATGTTTCATGCTCTAGATTCAACAGAATCAGTTCATTAGAGTCATTTGTTCAGGAATCAGACTACACTGGTCACTGTTTGTTTCGTGCTCTAGATTCAAAAGAGTCAGTTCATAAGAGTCATGTGTTGAGGAATCAGAGTACACTGGTCACAGTATGTTTCGTGCTCTAGATCCAACAGAATCAGTTCATAAGAGTCATTTGTTCAGGAATCAGACTACACTGGTCACAGTATGTTTCGTGCTCTAGATTCAACAGAATCAGTTCATTAGAGTCATTTGTTCGGGAATCAGACTATACTGGTCACTCTGTATGTTTCATGCTCTAGATTCAACAGAATCAGTTCATAAAGTTCATAAGAGTCATTTGTTCAAGAATCAGACTACACTGGTCACTGTATGATTCCTGCTCTAGATTCAAAAGAATCAGTTCATAAGAGTCATTTGTTCAGGAATCAGACTACACTGGTCACAGTATGTTTCGTGCTCTAGATTCAAAAGAGTCAGTTCATAAGAGTCATGTGTTGAGGAATCAGACTACACTGGTCACAGTATGTTTCGTGCTCTAGATTCAAAAGAGTCAGTTCATAAGAGTCATTTGTTCAGGAATCAGACTACACTGGTCACTGTATGATTCCTGCTCTAGATTCAAAAGAATCAGTTCATAAGAGTCATTTGTTCAAGAATCAGACTACACTGGTCACTGTATGATTCCTGCTCTAGATTCAACAGAATCAGTTCATAAGAGTCATTTGTTCAGGAATCAGACTACACTGGTCACTCTGTGTGTTTTGTTCTCTAGATTCAACAGAATCAGTTCATAAGAGTCATTTGTTCAGGAATCAGACTACACTGGTCACTCTGTATGTTTCGTGCTCTAGATTCAAAAGAGTCAGTTCATAAGAGTCATTTGTTCAGGAATCAGACTACACTGGTCACTGTATGTTTCGTGCTCTAGATTCAAAAGAGTCAGTTCATAAGAGTCATTTGTTCAGGAATCAGACTACACTGGTCACTCGGTGTGTTTCGTGCTCTAGATTCAACAGAATCAGTTCATACGAGTCATTTGTTCAGGAATCAGACTACACTGGTCACTATGTATGTTGTTCGTGCTCTAGATTTAACAGAATCAGCTCAAACGAGTCATGTGTTCAGGAATCACACTACACTGGTCACTCTGTATCTTTAGTGCTCTAGATTCAGCAGAATCAGTTCATAAGAGTCATTTGTTCAGGAATCACACTACACTGGTCACTGTATGTTTAGTGCTCTAGAGTCAACCGAATCAGTTCATAAGAGTCATTTGTTCAGGAATCAAACTACACTGGTCACTGTATGTTTCGTGCTCTAGATTCAACAGAATCAGTTCATAAGAGTCATTTGTTCAGGAATCAGACTACACTGGTCTCTGTGTGTTTCGCGCTCTAGATTCAAAAGAGTCAGTTCATAAGAGTCATGTGTTGAGGAATCAAACTACACTGGTCACTGTATGTTTCATGCTCTAGATTCAACAGAGTCAGTTAATAAGAGTCATTTTTTCAGGAATCAGACTACACTGGTCACTGTATGTTTCATGCTCTAGATTCAACAGAATCAGTTCATAAGAGTCATTTGTTCGGGAATCAGACTACACTGGTCACTGTATGTTCCATGCTCTAGATTCAACAGAATCAGTTCATAAGAGTCATTTGTTCAGGAATCAGACTACACTGGTCACTCTGTATGTTTCGTGCTCTAGATTCAACAGAATCAGCTCTTAAGAGTCATTTTTTCAGGAATCAGACTACACTGGTCACTCTGTATGTTTCGTGCTGTAGATTCAAAAGAGTCAGTTCATAAGAGTCATTTGTTCAGGAATCAGACTACACTGGTCACTGTATGTTTCGTGCTCTAGATTCAAAAGAGTCAGTTCATAAGAGTCATTTTTTCAGGAATCAGACTACACTGGTCACTGTGTGTTTTGTCCTCTAGATTCAACAGAATCAGTTCATACGAGTCATTTGTTCAGGAATCAGACTACACTGGTCACTCAGTATGTTTCGTGCTCTAAATTCAACAGAATCAGCTAATAAGAGTAATTTGTTCAGGAATCAGACTGCACTACATCAGGCACAACAGCACCGCTATAACACGGGCCGCCAACTTGATTGTTTTGGTTGAATGGGACATTGTAAACACGTGGACATTTGAAAGTAACATGAAGTCAGTCAATCATACTGGAACTGAGTCCAGACAACAGTGAGACAGCACTCCTCACATCAGTAAACTCAGTGTTACGTAATAATGCTTGAATGTATCATATGGAACTTCACAGGTCTGTAACTTTTGTCAGTTCACGATGACGTCACTAAATTAGAGGGAAAGGCTTGTTTTGACAGAACACTCTTCTAGAGTTTTCCATCATGCCAGAGGAGATGCTGCTATGTGATTTTGTCATTTTATGTTGAAATTGAAGAAAATGAACAATGACTTCATGTCTTTGGAGAACACGTCTCTGAATACGCGGCCGTCCGCACAGCACGCATGAATCGCTGTGAGTTTGAGTTGTGCGCTCACTTCCGCTGTCTCATTCGCGCTCTCTTCTCTCGTTTGATCTTTGCAAGCACTAAAGGGAATGAGCTGTAGAGAGAAAGTTGGAGAGTTTAACATGGGGAGTGTTGCTTTACATAACATACAGTGCTGGCACTGCAGTCTGGGAAGTTTTAATTGGTGCTCCGGTTCCACTGCGGAAGAATCGCTTGGGAATGAAGACACAGAAAGACAGACACTCCTCCCTCACATTCTCTGTTTACATGCACCTCCTACCCGCCTCATGCCCACCTGGTGCTGATGCTGCAGCCCGACTCATCCACCTGACCACGCACTTTCTCATAATGATGTGAGAGAGAGATCTTCCAGGTTTTTTGATTTCGATTTTGCGCTGAGATAATTAGTCCACATTGTCCTTGAGTGAAACCCCAAATTTCACTGAGTGGGTCAATACGAACACAGGTTATAAAAACACGGGTGTGACGTCATGTGGCTCTGCTCTGAAACCAGCGAGCTGTAGTCTGTGTCTACATAGGCAGCTCCCTATTGAGGAATCAT
>JAVLUX010000002.1:272500-287500 GCA_032164185.1 Moxostoma hubbsi | reverse complement strand
ACAGACAGACAGACAGACAGACAGACAGACAGAATCTGTGCTCACTGTGACACGGGTGAGGTCGAGACAGAGACACACTTTCTCAGATCAGATGCTGGTGTTACTGGGGGAGATCAGATCAGATGCTGGTGTTACTGGGAGAGATCAGATCAGATGCTGGTGGTACTGGGGGAGATCAGATCAGATGCTGGTGTTACTGGGAGAGATCAGATCAGATGCTGGTGTTACTGGGGGAGATCAGATCAGATGCTGGTGTTACTAGGGGAGATCAGATCAGATGCTGGAGTTACTGGGGGAGATCAGATCAGATGCTGGTGTTACTGGGGGAGATCAGATCAGATGCTGGTGTTACTGAGGGAGATCAGATGCTGGTGTTACTGGGGGAGATCAGATCAGATGCTGGTGTTACTGGGGGAGATCAGATCAGATGCTGGTGTTACTGAGGGAGATCAGATGCTGGTGTTACTGGGGGAGATCAGATCAGATGCTGGTGTTACTGGGGGAGACCAGGTCAGATGCTGGTGTTATTGGGGGAGATCAGATCAGATGCTGGTGTTACTGAGGGAGATCAGATCAGATGCTGGCATTACTGGGGGAAATCAGATCAAATGCTGGCGTTACTGGGGGAGATCAGATCAGATGCTGGTGTTACTGGGGGAGATCAGATCAGATGCTGGTGTTACTGGGGGAGATCAGATCAGATGCTGGCGTTACTGGGGCAGATCAGATCAGAATCTGGCGTTACTGGGGCAGATCAGATCAGAATCTGGTGTTACTGGGGGAGATCAGATCAGATGCTGGTGTTACTGGGGGAGACCAGATCAGATGCTGGTGTTACTGGGGGAGATCAGATCAGAATCTGGTGTTACTGGGGGAGATCAGATCAGATGCTGGTGTTACTGAGGGAGACCAGATCAGACGCTGGTGTTACTGGGGGAGATCAGATCAGATGCTGGCGTTACTGGGGGAGATCAGATCAGATGCTGGTGTTACTGGGGGAGATCAGATCAAATGCTGGTGTTACTGGGGCAGATCAGATCAGATGCTGGTGTTACTGGGGGAGATCAGATCAAATTCTGGTGTTACTGGGGCAGATCAGATCAAATGCTGGTGTTACTGGGGGAGATCAGATCAAATTCTGGTGTTACTGGGGGAGATCAGATCAGATGCTGGTGTTACTGGGGGAGATCAGATCAGAATCTGGTGTTACTGGGGGAGATCAGATCAGATGCTGGTGTTATGGGGAAGATCAGATCAGATGCTGGTGTTATGGGGAAGATCAGACGAGATGCTGGCGTTACTGGGGGAGATCAGATCAGATGCTGGCATTACTGGGGGAGATCAGATCAGATGCTGGCGTTACTGGGGGAGATCAGATCAGATGCTGGCGTTACTGGGGGAGATCAGATCAGATGCTGGTGTTACTGGGGGAGATCAGATCAAATGCTGGTGTTACTGGGGGAGATCAGATCAGATGCTGGTGTTACTGGGGAGATCAGATCAGATGCTGGCGTTACTGGGGCAGATCAGATCAGAATCTAGCGTTACTGGGGGAGATCAGATCAGAATCTGGTGTTACTGGGGGAGATCAGATCAGATGCTGGTGTTACTGGGGGAGACCAGATCAGATGCTGGTGTTACTGGGGAGATCAGATCAGATGCTGGTGTTACTGAGGGAGACCAGATCAGATGCTGGTGTTACTGGGGGAGATCAGATCAGATGCTGGTGTTACTGGGGGAGATCAGATCAAATGCTGGTGTTACTGGGGCAGATCAGATCAGATGCTGGTGTTACTGGGGGAGATCAGATCAAATTCTGGTGTTACTGGGGCAGATCAGATCAAATGCTGGTGTTACTGGGGGAGATCAGATCAGATGCTGGTGTTACTGGGGGAGATCAGATCAGAATCTGGTGTTACTGGGGGAGATCAGATCAGATGCTGGTGTTACTGGGGGAGATCAGATCAGATGCTGGTGTTACTGGGGGAGATCAGATCAGATGCTGGTGTTACTGGGGGAGGACCATCATGCACCAGTTGCAGCAAAATTAATTTATGAGATGCACACCCTCAGAAAGCAATCACTGCCTTAATGTACTTCAGTCACAGTACTTTTATTCTCTTATGTTCATAATGTCCTTTTAAATATTGTATAGTGTATATTATTATTACAGTTTTTATTTTATTCATTCATTTCATTTACACAGCCTCTGCTTTGGCAATATTGTATTATTTAGATTCATGCCAATAAAGCCCCTTTGAATTAAATTTGAATTGAATTGAGAGAGAGAGAGAGAGAGAGAGAGAGAGAGAGAGAGAGAGAGAGAGAGAGAGAGAGAGAGATGCACAAACTCTGTTGCCGCATTAAATCCAATTAAATGGAAGGAAAGTCAAAGCAGAGTGGGTGCTTGTGTCTCACACAAAAAGTGCTGGATTTTAAACCAATAACAAAAATGCTGCAGTAGAACTGTGTTTTAGTTTCAAGTAAATAAGGGTTTTAGTCTTTTATTCTTTGTAAATCAGTTCCAGTAGTGTTGACGTTTTTAGGTCTTCTTTTACGTTATGCATTTGCCAACACTTACCGAGCATTCAATGTATGCATTTGTTCCCTGAGAATCAATCCCATAATCCTGTCATTGGTTCACTACAGGACTATGATTACAAAAGTTCGGTATGCTCCTGGCTTGGAAATATCTGCATGGTTAGCTAGCTGTACTCAGGACAGAAAACAGTGCTGATGGAATGCATGTAATTCCGTGGCGACTTACAATTGGTCATTTAATCAGTCCGTTCTAATCCTGATTTTGCAGCACCACAGTGGGAAAAGTAGCCGAAACCCAAACTGGCACAGAATGGCATATTTACGCAATGAAGACTGTTTGGCCTGATAGTCAAAAAGTGTCTTTAGTGTCAGAGGTTTAGAACAAATGCTAAGCAGAATGAACAAGTAATATCAATGTTGCTGTAATGTGTGTCTCATTCATTTAAAAACGAGTCTGGAATACTGATGTGTCATATGAATGTTCTGAACGTCCCCTGTGAGTGACTGACCTGTCCTCTTGCCAACATACTGCCACCGTAGAAGCGAGCTCTTTTTACCCAAACAATGAGTGCAGAGACAGATAGACAAAGAGAGGGCAGGATGAACATGCTTCTGGGGAGAAAGAGGCTAAGATGAACATTTCGAGTGTTACTGTGGTCAGCCTAGCTTGAACAAATTCCAACGGGCATCATTGTTAGCATCGGCATAACCTAACATGCATTTGAGGTGTTGGCTATTTCCCTAAACATGTCAGCAGTTAGCATGTTTAATGCTGCATTCAATTGCACCTGGAAAGATCCTAAGTCCAAGTGATGGCAAGTACATTTCCAAGTAAAGTACAAATGTTTGTTAGTACAGTTTCTCTGATTCTTTTGAGTCCCTGTAGAGGCCGGTGTTCATTTACGTGCATGAGGTGATAGGATAATGCAAACAGAGCTGACAAACAATAATGCAGCTGTCAAACATCAGGTGGAGCCTCACACGAGACGAACAATAATGAGTGTAAAACAGACTTGAAAATCAGAACTGCTTCTGAATAAAGGATGTGTGGGTGGGTCTCCAGTGGAGTTATTGACAGCTGTACTGATGCACTCTGGGAGATCTATCAGAGTGCCCTTAAAAAACAGCAACAGACCTGCTCAAGGACACCTGAAGGATGGTTGCTATGGGTAACCAGGCCAAAAGATTGTGTGTGTGTGTGTGTGTGTGTGTGTGTGTGTGTGTGTGTGTGTGTGTGTGTGTGAATTCACACAAAAACGGTATGGTTTTAAATGCCAAATTGTCTAATTGTCAATGAGAAACCTTTGACAATCCTTTGTAATGTCTTTTCTTTAATTCAAGCAATGAATCATATAATCGTATGCCTTCTATACAAATCTAGTATATACACAATAGGGCTGGGTAAAAACATGTATTATCAGATTGATCATGATTTTCATTTGAATGATCTCCATGACAATCTTTTACTCTATGTATCTTCACAACCCACATTCACAACCAAATTACACCCTATGGGACTCAAACTGTCAGTGATTCTCCACTGTCAGGTAAATGTTCAGATAAGTGAGGTAAAGTGGTGAAGAAGTTCAGCAGTGAGATCCTTTCACTGTGTGTTGAGAGTAAAAGTTTGATTTGACTCGTTGACTGTGTCCAGAAACAAGATACACACACAATCCATTTCTCATTGTCCATTTATCGAATGTTATGCATTTGGAGGACGCTTTTTTTGTCCAAAGCGACTTACAGTGCCCTTAATACAGGGACAATCCCCCCAGAGCAACCTGGAGTTAAATGCCACCATGGCTGTGGGGATCGAACCAGCAACCTACAATCTCATCTCATTTCATCTCATCTCAACTAATCCCATACTATCTCATCACCTCATCTCAACTCATCCCATACCATCTCACCATCTCATCCCATACCATCTCATCACCTCATCTCAACTCATCCCATACCATCTCACCTCATCCCATACCATCTCACCTCATCTCATCCCATACCATCTCATCATCTCATCCCATACCATCTCACCTCATCCCATACCATCTCACCTCATAACATCTCATCTCATCCCATAACATCATCTCATCTCATTGTATCATCTCATCTCAACTCACACTATACCATCATATCCCATACCATCTCACCTCATCTCATCTCAACACATCCCATACCATCTCATCATCTCATCTCAACTCATAACATCTCATCTCATCTCAACTCATGCCATAACATCTCACCTCAACTCATAATCTCATCTCATCTCAACTCATTCCATCTATACAACCTACAATCTCATTTCATCTCATCTCATCATCTCAACTCATCGCATACCATCTCATCATCTCATCGCATCATCTCATCTTATCTCAACTCATACTATACCATCTCATCCCATACCATATCACCTCATCTCATCTCAACTCATTCCATCTATACAACCTACAATCTCATTTCATCTCATCTCATCATCTCAACTCATCACATACCATCTCATCATCTCATCTCATCATCTCAACTCAACTCATCCCATCCCATCTCATCATCTCAACTCATCCCATCTCATCATTTCATACATTTACATTTATGCATTTGGCAGACGCTTTTATCCAAAGCGACTTACAGTGCACTTATTACAGGGACAATCCCCCCGGAGCAACCTGGAGTTAAGTGCCTTGCTCAAGGGCACAGTGGTGGTGGCTGTGGGGTTCGAACCAGTGACCTTCTGACCTTCTGACCTTCTGATTAGCAGCCCTGTGCTCTAGCCACTATGCCACCACCACCTCATCTCATCTCAACTCATCCCATACCATCTCATCTATACAACCTACAATCTCATCTCATTTCATTTCATCTCATCTCATCATCTCAACTCATCGCATCTCATCTCAGCTCAAATCATCCCATACCATCTCATCATCTCATCGCATCATCTCATCTTATCTCAACTCATACTATACCATCTCATCCCATACCATATCACCTCATCTCATCATCTCATCTCAACTCATCCCATACCATCTCATCTCATCTCATCATCTCAACTCATCTCATCTCAACTCCTCTCATTTCATCTCATCTCATCTCATACCAAACCATCTCATCTCATCTCATACCATATAATCTCATCCCATCCCATCTCATCTCATACCATACTATACCATCTCATCTAATCTCATCTCATCACATCTCATTTAATCTCAACTCATCTCATCTCATTTCATCTCATCTCATTTCATACCAAACCTTCTCATCTCATCTCATCTCATCTCATACCATAACATCTCATCTCATCTCATCTCAACTCCTCTCCTCTCATTTCATCTCATCTCATTTCATACCAAACCTTCTCATCTCATCTCATCTCATACCATAACATCTCATCTCATCTCATCTCATCTCAACTCATCCCATAACATCTCATCTCACCTCATAATCTCATCTCATCTCAACTCATCCCATACCATCTCATCTATACAACCTACAAACTCATCTCATTTCATCTCATCTCATCTCATACCAAACCATCTCATCTCACCTCATACCAAACCATCTCATCTCATCTCATCTCATCTCATCTCATCTCAACTCCTCTCCTCTCATTTCATTTCATCTCATCTCATTTCATACCAAACCTTCTCATCTCATCTCATCTCATCTCATACCATAACATCTCATCTCATCTCATCTCAACTCATCCCATAACATCTCATCTCACCTCATAATCTCATCTCATCTCAACTCATCCCATACCATCTCATCTATACAACCTACAAACTCATCTCATTTCATCTCATCTCATCGCATCTCATCTCAGCTCAAATCATCCCATACCATCTCATCATCTCATTGCATCATCTCATCTTATCTCAACTCATACTATACCATCTCATCCCATACCATATCACCTCATCTCATCATCTCATCTCAACTCATCCCATCTCATCTCATCATCTCAACTAATCTCATCTCCACTCCTCTCATTTCATCTCATCTCATCTCATACCAAACCATCTCATCTATACAACCTACAATCTCATCTCAACTCATCCCATCTCATCTCATCTCATCTCATCATCTCAACTCATCTCATCTCATCTCATCTCATCATCTCATCTCAACTCCTCTCATTTCATCTCATCTCATCTCATACCATACCATACCATACCATCTCATCTCATCTCATCTCATCTCATCTCATACCATACCATATAATCTCATCCCATCCCATCTCATCTCATACCATACCATAATATACCATCTCATCTCATCTAATCTCATCTCATCACATCTCATTTAATCTCAACTCATCTCATCTCATACCATATCATAACATACAATACCATACCAAACCATCTCATCTCATAAAATCTCATCTCATACCATATAATCTCATCTCATCTCATCTCATCTCATACCATACCATACCATACCATCTCATCTCATACCATACCATCTCATCTCATACCATACCATACCATACCATCTCATCTCATCTCATCTCATCTCATACCATACCATACCATCTCATCTCATCTCATCTCATCTCATCCCATCCCATCTCATCTCATCTCATACCATACCATCTCATCTCATTTCATCTCATACCATACCATCTCATACCATCTCATCTCATCTCATACCATACCATACCATCTCATCTCATCTCATCTCATACCATACCATACCATCTCATCTCATCTCATCTCATCTCATCCCATCCCATCCCATCTCATCTCATACCATACCATACCATCTCATCTCATCTCATCTCATACCATACCATCTCATACCATCTCATCTCATCTCATCTCATACCATACCATACCATCTCATCTCATCTCATCTCATCTCATACCATACCATACCATCTCATCTCATCCCATCCCATCCCATCTCATCTCATCTCATACCATCTCATCTCATCTCATCTCATCTCATACCATACCATCTCATCTCATCTCATCTCATCTCATCTCATCTCATACCATACCATACCATCTCATATCATCTTATACCACACCATACCATCTCATCTCATCTCATCTCATCTCATCTCATCTCATACCATACCATCTCATCTCATCTTATACCATACCATACCATACCATCTCATCTCATCTCATTTTATACCATACCATACCATACCATCTCATCTCATCTTATACCATACCATACCATACCATACCATCTCATCTCATTTCATCTCATCTCATCTCAACTCATCTCATACCATACCATCTAATCTCATACTATATAATCTCATCTCAACTCATCTCATACCATATAATCTCATTCCATCTCATCTCATACTATATAATCTCATCCCATCCCATCTCATCTCATACCATACCATAATATACCATCTCATCTAATCTCATCTCATCACATCTCATTTAATCTCAACTCATCTCATCCCATATCATAACATACAATACCATACCAAACCATCTCATCTCATACATCTCATCTCATCCCATACCATCTCATCTCATCTCATCTCATCTCATACCAAACCATCTCATCTCACACCATAAAATCTCATCTCATACCATATAATCTCATCCCATCTCATCTCATACATCTCATCTCATCTCATACCATCTCATCTCATCTCATCTCATACCATACCATACCATACCATCTCATCTCATCTCATCTCATCTCATACCATACCATCTCATCTCATCTCATCTCATCTCATACCATACCATCTCATCTCATCTCATCTCATCTGATCTCATCTCATACCATACCATACCATCTCATCTCATCTCATCTCATCTCATCTCATCTCATCTGATCTCATCTCATACCATACCATACCATCTCATCTCAACTCATACCATAAAATCTCATCTCATACAATATAATCTCATCCCATCTCATCTCATACATCTCATCTCATCTCATACCATACCATACCATACCATCTCATCTCATCTCATCTCATCTCATACCATATAATCTCATACCATACCATACCATACCATCTCATCTCATACCATACCATACCATCTCATCTCATACCATGCCATACCATACCATACTACCATACCATCTCATCTCATTTAATCTCATCTCATCTCAACTCATCTCATACCATACCATCTAATCTCATACTATATAATCTCATCTCAACTCATCTCATACCATATAATCTCATCCCATCTCATCTCATACTATATAATCTCATCCCATCCCATCTCATACCATATAATCTCATCCCATCTCATCTCATACTATATAATCTCATCCCATCTCATCTCATACCATATAATCTCATCCCATCTCATCTCATACCATATAATCTCATCCCATCTCATCTCATCTCATTTCAACTCATCTCATACCATATAATCTCATCCCATCTCATCTCATACCATATAATCTCATCCCATCTCATCTCATACCATATAATCTCATCCCATCTCATCGCATCTCATCTCATCCCATCTCATCTCATACCATATAATCTCATCCCATCTCATCTCATCTCATCCCATCTCATCTCATACCATATAATCTCATCCCATCTCATCTCATACCATATAATCTCATCCCATCTCATCTCATACATCTCATCTCATCTCATACCATACTATACTCAACTCATCTATACAACCTACAATCTCATCTCAAACCATACTATACTATACCATCTCATCTCATCTCATTTCATCTCAACTCATCTCATACCATACCATCTCATCTCATACCATACCATACCATACTATACCATCTCATCTCACACTATATAATTTCATCTCATCATATCTCATCATCTCATATATCTCATCTCATCTCCTACCATCTCATCACATATAATACCCTACACAACCAGCAAGCAAGTCAGCCTGTCTGTATGTCAGTCTGTCAGTCTGTTTGTCTGTCTGTCTTCCTGCCTACCTGCCTGACTGCCTGTGCCTGCCTGTCTGTCTGTCTGTCTGTCTGTCTGTCTGTCTGTCTATCTATCTATCTATCTATCTATCTATCTATCTATCTATCTATCTATCTATCTATCATTTGCCTGTTTATCTGTCTATCTATATGTCTGTCTCTGTCTGTCTGTCTGTCTGTCTATCTGTCTGTCTGTCTATCTATCTATGACTGTCTATCATTCTACCTATCTATATGTTTGTCTTTCTGTCTCTTTGACTCTGTCTCCCTCTCTCTCTCTCTCTCTCTCTCTCTCTCTCTCTGTGAGTGCATGCTGGGAGTGAACGGAGCGTGGTGAGGGTGAGTGCGAGCTGCGTGTTGTGGCCGTGTGCTAACAAACTTTTCTATCTTCTATCTTTTTTGTGTATGTTTGTTTTATGTGTTGACTTTGTTCGTGTTTTAAAATTTAAAGGAGTTTAGGTCTGCAACCAGCGTTGTGCTGGGAGGCATGACGCCCCAAAACTCAATGGTTTTTAAAGACTTAACCCGCCGCCATGGAGTGAAGGTTGAGTCTAGAATTAACGTGGAGCAGGTTTGTTTAGCGGTGGGAGAGATTGTGGGACATGATCATATTGTCTCGGCATCGCGAATGAACAGTGCAATCGTTATTTTTTTTAAAACAGTTGAAAAGGCAAATAAAGTTGTCCAAAGCGGCGTTGTGTTGAATGGTTCACTTGTAACTGTTTTACCGTTGAGTACCCCGTCTATAAAGGTCATATTGTCTAACGTACCTCCGTTTATCAAAGACGAAATACTCGTGCAAGAGTTATCCCGGTATGGAAAACTGGTTTCCCCTATAAAGAAAATCCCTCTCGGGTGTAAGTCACCTTTAGTGAAGCATCTAGTCTCATTCAGAAGACAAGTTTTCATGGTTCTGAAAAATGGAGTTGATGAGATCGATCTGGTGTTTAAATTCAAAATTGATGGGTTCGATTACACAGTGTTTGCAACATCTGACACTACAATTAAATGTTTTAGTTGTGGTAAGATTGGACATCTTGTGCGTGATTGTTCTAGTAAGAAGGACAGTGCAGGTGCGAGCACAAGCACGGGACAGGTTCCTGTTGCTCCTCCGGCTGAGATCGCGAGTGACGCTGAAGCCGCTATGGCTGTGGTCAAGGCCGGTGACGCTGCCGGTATTGAGGCTGTGGTTGAAGACGGTGAGGTTGAGCTCGAGCCGATCGCAGACGTGGCTGCCGAGAAAAAATCTGATACAATTGAGATTGTTTCTGAGCCTAGCAAAAATGTTACATGCTCGATGTCCGATGAGAAGGCTGAGCATTCGGAAAACGTCTGTATAACAGATGCTGATGAATTTGAGGTGGAAGATGATGTTGATCTTGAAAGGGAAGCAAAATCTGTTTTCAAGATCCCAGTTAAAAGAAAGAAAAAAAGCTGTGGAAAAGCTTTTAAACAAGTAAGGAAGGATGAGGGTGGTGATAAGAATGTGGGATCAGATAGTGATAGGGACTCCTCCGATTCAAATGTGTCTCAATGTTCAAATATGTCTATAAACTCTCAAAATGAAAGTTCGGTTTGTTTGTATAGAGCTGATGATATTAGTAGATTTCTGCAAGAAACAAAGGGACTGAAAGGTGTGCAAGTTGAGAATTTTTTTCCTGATTGTAAACAATTCGTAATGATGCAAGGTATCTAATGAAAGAGGGAGCTTTTCAAGATGTGGAGATTTACCGTCTTAGAAAACTTGTGAACAAGCTAAAAAAAATAATATCTAAAGATGATAATGCTGTCAATTTTTAAAATTCTGCCAAAAATAGTTTTTTTGGCAGCTCTTCTTACTTTTTTGTTCTGGTCTCTAAAACAAAAATGACAAATTTTAAAATTGGATCTTTAAACTTAAATGGTGCCAGAGATGGTCATAAAAGAATGATGTTATTTGAGTCTATTAGACAAAAGCAAATAGACATTCTGTTTTTACAAGAAACGCACAGTGATCTTAAAAATGAGACTGACTGGAGAAGAGAATGGGACGGACAGATTGTCCTGAGTCACAAATCCTCCATTAGTGGAGGTGTTGCTGTTTTATTTTCAAAGCATTTTTTACCTCTGTCTTGTGAAGTTGAGGAAATAATTAGTGGTCGTTTTGTAAAGCTCAAAGTGAAATTTGAGAAAACCACCATGGTGCTTCTGAATATATATGCACCTACAAAAGGATTAGAGAGAGTTCTTTTCTTTGATAAGGTGGATGCTGTGTTGAAAGATTTAAATTCAGAAGATTTGTTATTTTTAGGTGGAGATTTTAATTGCACAGCCAATGATAAGCTAGATAGGAATCATATAGAACCGCACGCTGCTTCTCAGAAAACACTTATACAACTAATTGAAAGTCACGATTTATGTGATGTATGGAGAAATATGAATCAAGATGTTAGGCAGTACACTTGGGCTCATAGTACGGAACATTCTATCTCTTTGGCACGACTTGACAGAATATATAGTGTTCAACATCAACGTAATCTTTTTAAATTTTGTAAAATTATTCCAGTGGGGTTTTCTGATCACAGTTTAGTTCTGTGCAGTGTTTTAATGAAGTGTGTGAAGTATAAGAGTGCATACTGGATCTTTAATACTTCATTGTTAAATGATAAACTTTTTTTACATCATTTCCAATTTTTTTGGGAAACTTTTAAGCAGCAAAAACATTTTTATGCTTCCTTACTGCAATGGTGGGACTGTGGAAAGATTCTTATTAGAGATTTTTGTCAAAAGTACACTGTGAATGTTACTCGAGACATAGCCCAGTCAATGAAAACTTTAGAAACGGAAATTTTTGTTTTGCAGGATTTAGTAGCATCTAAGAAAAATAGAAAGCATATTGATGACTTGAAGGAAAAAAAAGCAATTTTGATAGATCTGTTGGGAGTTAAAGCACAGGGAGCTTTAGTCCGTTCACGGTTTCAGACTGTGACACAAATGGACGCTCCCTCAAAATTCTTTTTTAATTTGGAAATGAAAAAAGGTCAAAGTAAAATGATCCATACTCTACGCTCAGCTACAGGACAGGAATTAACAGAGCCTGCTGACATACGTAACCGTGCTGTAGAGTTTTTTTCTGTCCTTTATAAATCTGAACTGAGGGAATGGGGTGCAGATGCTGATAGTTTCCTTGAAGGACTGCCAAAGGTGGACGAAGAGTCAAACAATGACCTACAACAGATTTTGTCAGTACAAGAGCTTTATACCGCCATGATGAGCATGGAAAACGGTAAATCTCCAGGAATTGACGGGTTACCTGTTGAGTTTTATAAGACTCTATGGCCCGTCATAGGAGAAGATCTGCTGACAGTTCTCAACGACAGTCTGAAAAGAGGACTGTTGCCACTAAGCTGCAGAAGAGCAGTCATCACACTGTTGCCTAAGAAAGGTGATCTTCAGTGTATTGGCAATTGGCGCCCTGTCTCCCTCTTATGTTCAGAGTACAAAATTTTATCCAAAAGTTTGGCGACAAGACTTAGTAAAGTTTTAAGACAATTGATACATTCTGATCAGTCTTATTGCATTCCCAATAGGTCTATCTTTGATAATATTGCTTTGATTCGAGATGTTTTAGATGCTTCTAAACTCCTGGGAATTAACTCTGGTCTGATTTCTCTCGATCAAGAGAAAGCCTTCGACAGAGTTGAGCATTTGTTTTTATGGAACACTTTGGAGGCCTTTGGTTTTGGCCACTCTTTTATATCCATGATTAAGGCTATGTACTGTAACATTGAGAGTGTTCTTAAGGTTAATGGTGGTTTGTGTGCTCCGTTTACTGTAGAGAGGGGAGTTCGGCAGGGATGTGCCATGTCTGGTATGTTGTATTCCCTTACCATCGAACCTTTGCTTCAAAAGTTACTAGCTCATTTAAAAGGTCTGATTTTTCCTGGTTGTAATAACCCTTTACATCTTTCCGCCTATGCTGATGATGTTATTGTTTTTGTGAACGGGAATGAGGATGTTTTTAAGTTAGAAAAAATAGTTAATGATTTTAAATGTGTTTCCTCTGCTAAAGTGAATTGGAAGAAAAGCGAGGCTCTACTAGTAGGAAATTGGAGTGGAGATCTTCCCAAATTACCTGGAGGATTAATTTGGAAAAGAGGAGGTTTAAAATACCTTGGTATTTATCTAGGGGATGAAAAATTCATTAAGAAAAATTGGGAAGGGTTAATTGAGAAAATAAAAGGTCGATTGGAAAAATGGAAATGGTTGCTCCCTCAGATATCCTATAGAGGACGTATTCTTATAATTAATAATCTTGTGGCATCCTCTTTATGGCATAAACTTGCTTGTGTCGACCCTTCAAATGGACTGCTTGTAAATATTCAAAGAGAACTGGTGAACTTTTTTTGGGACTAGTATCACTGGACTCCTCAAAGCATTCTGTTGTTGCCCAAAGAAGAAGGAGGTCAAGGTCTGGTTCATCTGGCCAGCAGAAGAGCTACTTACCGTCTTCAATACATACAGAAACTGTTGATGGGACCGTATTCACTCGCGTGGAGACCTTTGGCTTTAAGCATCCTGAGAAGAGTGGGCCATATGGACATAGATTTAACATTGTTTTTAATGGATCATAAAAGATTGACTTTTACTGGAATTCCTCCTTTTTATCAAAACTTGTTCAAGGTGTGGGGTGTCTTTAAACACAGGTGGATGGAACCAGCAATTTCTCTTTATTGGTTGTTGGAAGAACCAGTTGTATTTGGAGCTAGGTTTGATACTTCAGGAGATGATGTTCCTGGTCTAACAGATATTTTATGTGATAAAAAGCTTTTTAAGCTAAAAAACATCATAAATGAATCAGGTCATAATTTACTGAGAGATGAAAAAGTTGCTATCCTTTTAGGAGTCAGATCAGTACGTTTTGCAAAGAAGTTTCTTGACAAAATAACTAAAATGTTAACTGTTGAAGAGAAGAACCTTTTAGAAGAGTTTGGTGCAGGGACTTTAATCCCTGACAGTAAAGATCTTTTTCCAGATCTTGAAATTTGCCCTGTTATGGAGGAGTCTTGTCTTAACAGCTCTTTGTTAAAATGTGGAGGTAATGAGTATATTGATTTTTGTACAGTAGAAGGGAAAATAATGTATAAATGTATGGTGAAAGTTATCATCAGCGTAATTTAAGTACCAAAACAGATACAGTTTGGAGAGAAAAATTAGGAATTAATCCTGATTTTAAACCTGTTTGGCGAGCACTTTACAAACCACCATTAAAAAAGAAGATTGGTGATTTGCAATGGAGGATTTTACATGGAGCTATTGCTGTAAATGCCTTTGTATCTATTTTAAACCCCACTGTAAGTGACAAATGTCCTTTTTGTTTCGAACGAGAGACTATTTTTCATTGTTTTATGGAATGTAATCGACTTAACCCTCTTTTTGATTTATTAAGTGTTTTTTTAGATGCTTTTAATATTTGTTTTTCAAAGCAAGATTATATTTTGGGGTTCTTTTACAGTTCAAAACAAAAGTTCAAATGTCATGTAATTAATTTTATTGTGGGACAAGCAAAATATGCTG
>JAVLUX010000002.1:257500-267500 GCA_032164185.1 Moxostoma hubbsi | reverse complement strand
CTACTCCTCGGATCACTGTGAGATCTCTACAAGATAACACAATAATTGCAACACAAATCAATGATTCGTGTCCATTAATGTATTCATCTATTTGGCAGGTTGACTTGTAATAAGCCGGATAATGAGCCGTCATACAGCAACAGAGGTGGAAATCATCTGTTCAGGGATTTTATTTCATTGCAGATAAATATTGTCCATGTATTTATTTATTTGGTCAGTAGCCATGTAATACATGGGATAATGTACACCCCTACAGGCTGATACAAGAGTCTCCACTTCACATCGAGGTTCTGATCACCCTGTCGGAGTTTATTTTGTGATAATAACCAGCTGTTCATTATCACGTACATACTGACCACAAGACAAAACCCAACACGATCACACAGGAAATCCACATGTAGCTACTGAATGTTTCAGGACTCTGATATCAAACCCATTCAAGCGGCATTTCCCATTAATAACCTCTGAGACACGGTTCTGGTCCTGTGGAGCGTGATTCTGAGGCATTTGTACTCCCCTTACAGTTAAGTTTAGGGTTGGGGTAAGGGTTAATAAAATAAAACACATTCCCTTTCACTGTATTCAACTCACTTTTGGTGACCCTCTGTGAACTTTTCACCCAGAAACTGGAGCTCACCTGGGCCAACCTGTCAACACTTCCAGCTTCAGCCATTGGGGGAAAGTGATTAACCTACCATCACCGAATCCACAGTGAGCTCAGACTGCAGGACCGTAAACCAAACAAACATTAAACAAACATATCCACGAGACGGGCACGTACCGTGACTCCCCCGCGTGAGGAACTTCATTCTGTTGATGTTGATGGGCACAGTGCCATGTTTGTTGTGGAAATGATGAATATGATGGGTCGTGCTGAGACTGGACGATACTCGAGCAGAAACCGCTGGGCCGGGAAACGCGAGCAACGCTAGAAACAAAACCAGACGCCATAAACTGGACACGCTGGTCCAGAAGGCCCTGGGTGGAGCCGAAGCTGGCGCTTGTGGGTAAATCAATAATCCACTGGTCAGAAGTAATGCCCACAGGGCGGAGGATAAAGGGGGCAGGGCCTCCATGCCACACCTCCTCACGTGACAAATACAGGAAGACATGTCACATCAAATCCAAATCCATGATTCCAAGAGATTCCCTCGACCACTGGGAGGTAAAAAAAAAAAACCTTGAATATGATCCCAGAAAAATTGCAAAGTGGAGGAAAAAAATTGGATAAAAAATGGATAAAAAAATCTAATCCAATTTCCAGTGCTGCAATCCAACGCAGAAGTCAAACTAAACTAAAGAAAACCCCCCTTAAAACCCCCAAAGTGTAATAATATTTGCCAGTTATAGCTTACTCTTCAATCTGAATATAATGGACATCTGTATAATCTACATCTGAATGCAAGACAATGGAAATCCTTCAACAAACTACAATCGTTCTGGATCTGATGGAGCGGACCTTGTCAAGAGGGTCCACAGATTATCCATCCAAAGCAAACAATTGGAGAAACTTAAATAAAAAAACAGGGAACGAGTCCCCAGGCGATGGGAACAGAAACCGAAGACACAGAGAGTTGAGAGGGGATGATGGTCCAGTTGATGAAGTCTCCTCTTAGATGATCAAACCTCCAGAGATGTGCAGAAAACACAGAGCCGTTAACAGAAAACAGAGAGGTGAATCTATTAGATAAACACGGAGACGGCACTCGGGACGGACAAACAGATGCATGGAGATGGAAATAAACCAATCCAGTGGTCTCGTCTCAGCCTCATCACTAAACCAGCACAAAACAAGCCTGTCGTCTGTCCGAACCCCTCTGTATGTCTCCAGCAGAGAGAGAGAGAGAGCCGTCCAGATCCGGGCGGGAAGGTCTCATGCTATCAGACTGGACTCTGCAGCATCTTCGGGTCCATCCTCACACATTATGCTGATCAATCTCTAAGCGACAGTTCCCGTGGCACCAGAGAGAGAGATGTGGCAGTGCTGAAGCTGAGGAGACTCGTTGCCCGTGTGAAAGCACAGCCCGAGACTGAAAGAGAAGAGCGAGACACAGCTGCAGAGAAACAGAGAGAGAGAGACTGAGGAGGTGGGAGGGAGTGAACGAGAGAGATAGAGAGTGAGAGAGAGAAAGAGGGGGCGAGCAGGGAAACACACACGGGCGGGTGACTGCTCGCTACCCTCAATGACTAATTTGGTCGCAGTAAAACCTCAAGAGGGTTTGTGTTTCTATCGCTGCACTGCGAGTCCACATTCACACCCACTGGAGACTCAAATCCCTCACGAGATCTCAATTCGGAATCTCAATTCTTTCTCAAGACAGCAGTGAGGACAAATGGAGAGCAGATGGAGACTATTTATCCTTAAAAATGACACCAGCAATCTCACGTGTCTCCTCTTTCCTTGGTTGTCCTTCTTTGATCCTTATATGGTTTTATTTGTATTATTTTCACTGTAGTCAACAGTGTTTATTTAAATGATTATTATTATTACTATTACATGCTATTATTTCTGCGATATATTCTATATTTATTAATGTGAGGACTCAGTCGGTCCCCAATCCAGCTAATCAGCCAAGGAGAGGGATAAGGCCGAGCTGGATGCGGCAGTTTGGGAGCGAGAGAGCCACACGCAGCTGCCATGTGTGTTTATGTAAACACAAATGGCATTTAATGTTTAAACATTAAACATTATTTTGATGGTTCAGCCGGTTCCCGCCTCCTCCTTGACCATTATAAACCTTGTTACATTGATGCCGAAACCCAAGAAGGAGGAGGGATGGGCTGTCATGGAGTCCTCGCCACTGCCGTCTGCCCAAACGAGCAGCCACTGCCATCCACGGGGGGATGGAGGAGCCTCTGCCAGCCGCCTGGACGTGGAGGAATGGCCGCCATCCGCGAGGAGAAGAGGGGCCTGTTGCCGGATGCCAGGGGAGGAACGAGCTGGCGATGAACATCCCTAAGATGTTTTTGTCACTACAGACACGATGAAGTGTTTTGGTTGTGGAAAGTCTGGTCATCTGATACGCAGGTGCCCAGAAAACATCGCTCATCACAGTGAGCAGAATGATGGTATTAATGATAACACTGTGCAAAATGAAGACGGAGAAGTCGCCAGTTCTTCTAATGCGCTGAGTTCTACTGCTCAAAAAAAAATGTTGTGTCAGCTGAATTTTTTTTGGTTTCTGATCAAAGTGATGAAATAAACACAACAAAGAGGCTCTGGTTAACACACAAACGAGTTTGAGTCAGTTTTCTGATACGGAGTCAAACGTGGAGTGTAATTCAAAATGACATCATATTAATGGACATGGATCAGGTAGTTTTTAAAACACCTCTAAAGAGAAAACAGCATGGTTCTGAATCAGAAAGAGAGTAAGGTGGACAATGACAGCAGTGAGAGTGAATGCACTGATTCTCATGTCTCAGTTTGCTCTCAATCCAGTTGCTCATGTCTTGACTATGGAGTGGAAGAGATAAGAAAGTGAAAGTGACCAAAAACATGAGAGGAATATTTTGCAGATCTCAGAAGACTTCTGGAGAATATTAATTGTTCAATGAGTGAAGGAAGATTTATAGATAAAGAAGTATAGCGTTTGAATAAAATTGTTACTAAAATCCAACTCCAATTGAGTAATGATGATGAAATGGTTTAGTTGGATGTTTTGCCTTCTGTAGTCTAATTTCCTTTTCATTTTCAATGATGAACAACATTGCATTGCATCTTTAAATGTGAATGGGGCTAGAGACTGCAGAAAGAGAGCACAGATACATGAAGTAATAAAACAGAGTAAAATAGATGTCAGTTTTTACAGGAGACACATAGCGATGGAAAAATCACTACTGAATGGGCTAAGGAGTGGGGAGGTCTCCTTTATTTGAGTCATAATACTTCACTCAGTGGAGGAGTTGCCGTTTTGTTTAATAAGAATTTTACTCCCTCGTCTTTTTCAGTTGAAGGGATTGTAAAATGTAGATGTTTAAAGATTCAGGCTCAATTTGAAGATCATGTTTTTGCTTTTGTTTGTACATATGCACCAACCTCACGGATAGAAAGGATGTTGTTTCTAGATAAATTGAATACAGTAATAGAAAAGTGTGATGATGGGGAATTTTTGGTTTTGGGAGGAGATTTTAATTGTGTTGAAAGAAACAGATAGGAATCATGCAGAGCCACATATGGCTTCATGTTGAAAACTGATAGAAATTATAGAAGCAAATGAGCTGTGTGATGTGTGGAGAAATTTTAATTCTAATGTTAAACAATATACATGGACACGTGCTCGTGATAATTTGTTGTCAATGGCACAATTAGATAGATTTTATGTTTTCAAATATCATCTTAGTTACTTCATGAATGGTTCAATTGTTCCAGTTGGTTTTTCTTACCATAGTTTGGTTTTGTGTAAAATGATTGTAAGTTCTGTTAAGTTAAAAAGTCCCTTTTGGCATTTTAATGTGACATTGTTTCAGATTTACAGTTTAAAGATATTTTACTTTTATTGGAAGTCTTTTAGAGAACAAAAAATACTTTTTCTTCTTTACAAGAATGGTGGGACATTGGGAAAGTAAATATCAAGCAATTATGTCAACAATATACTCAAAATGTCACAAAAATCTTAACTCGGTCTATAGAGAATTTAGAAAATGAAATTTTAGAATTTCAAGTTTTAATTCAGGAAACAGGAAATCAAGACCATTTAGATTCTCTTTTTATGAAAAGATCAGCCTTAAAGAAAGGCACAAGGAGCATTGGTCAGATCACGTTTTCAGAATATGGAGCAGATGGATGTTCCATCAAAGTTTTTTTTTTGGATTAGAAAAAAAGAATGGTCAAAGATGGTACATACAGAATTTACGCTCTGAAACTGGGTTTCTTTTATCAGACCCGGCCGAATTGAGAAAAAGAGCAGTAACATTCTATAAAAATCTTTTATAGTCATGATCATAGGACAAATCAAGATGTTAATCACATCTTCTTTGAAGATCTGCCAAAATGTCCGTAAGTGCCAATGCAAAACTAAGTAATTACTTTAAAAGAACTGTATGAAGCCCTCCAGAGTATGCAGAATGGGAAAGTTCCAGGGATAGATGGAATTCCCTTTGAATTCTATGAAGCATACTGGGCCATCATAAGCGAGGACTTGCTTGAAGTTATTAGTGACAGTTTAGTTGTTTTTTTTTTTACCACTGAGTAGACGGAGAGCAGTTCTTACTCTCCTCCCAAACAAAGGAGATTTAAGCGATATTAAGAACTGGAGACCAGTGTCTTTACTGTGCTCTGACTACAAAATTCTGTCCAAAGTATTGGCAAACAGATTAGGGGAAGTTTTAGGGGACATAATTAATCCTGACCAATCCTAAATTTTAATTCAGTTTTTAAAGGGTATATAAAATTATTATATAATGACATTGAGATTATGTTGAAAATTAATGGTGGTTTGTGTGCTCCTTTTAATGTCCAGCGTGGTGTAAGGCAAGGTTGTTCATTATCAGGCATGCTTTACACATTAGCAATAGAACCACTTTTGCAAAGATTAAGAGGGGTTGTAAAAGGCCTATCCTTGATGAACTGTAAAAGTACTTGTATTTTCTCAGATTATGCTGATGACATTATTGTTATTGTTAAAGAGCAAAATGATGTGAACATTTTAATGAAAACTTTGGAAGATTTTGAGGTGATATCAGCTTCAAAGGTTAATTGGGTAAAAAGTGAAGCTGTTTTGGTGGGAGAGTGGATAACAGTGACCCCCAAACTCCCAAATGGTCTGATGTGGAAAAAAGATGGCTTCAAGTATTTGGGAGATGAGTCTTTTCAATTAAAAAATTGGGAAGGGATGGTTGAGAAATTAAAGGGCCGTTTGGATAAATGGAAGTGGATTAAGCAAATACTGTCTTATAGGGGTCGAACCCTTATTATAAATAACCTTGTTGCTTCATCTCTTTGGCATCGGCTGACTTGTGTTGATCCGCCACCACTTTTTCTTGCTAAGATCCAATCAATGTTGATAGACTTTTTCTGGGATAAAATGCACTGGGTAGTCCATAACATCTTGTACTTACCAAACGAAGAAGGTGGACAAGGACTTGTGCATTTGCCAAGCAGGACGGTGACCTTTCGAGTAAACTTTATACAACGTTTCCTGATAGGCCCAGAGTCTGTAAGTTGGAGACCAGTGGCAAGTGCCATTTTAAGAACTGTTGCAGGTCCAAGTCTGGACAAATCCTTATTTTTATTGGATCCAAAAACTTTAAATGTGGCAAATTTTCCATTTTTTTATCAGAACCTTGTTAAAGTATAAAATCCAAAGGATAAGAAATCCCATATCCTTGTATTGGTTTCTGGAAGAGCCATTGGTCTATGGTGCAAGACTGGACATAACAAGTGCATTGTTGTCATTGACTAAAGCCTTTATAAATGCTAATATGGTAACTCTTCGTCAGCTTATAAGTTTGGCAGGACCAGATTTTGTTGAGGTGCATGCGGTGGCAATGCAATTGGGGGTTAGATCCACTCAAATGGTTGAAAAGTTACTACAAAAGATGCAGACTCTTCTTATGCAGCAGAAGAGACTGATTTACTCAGGAAATATAGTGATGGAGAAATTACTCCCAATGATAAAGATTTTTTTCCAAAGTTGTTGATTTCACCTAATTTAGAGGAGTATGGTGGACTTTTTCTGGATTCAAATTTATGGACATGAACTTTGAAGAAGTGAATGGAAAAAATTTATAAGTCATGTGTTAAATGTTTTAACAAAAAAGCACTAAATGGAAGAATTGATACCCCCTGGCGATCTATTTTAGATATGGCTGAAATTGTTAAGCCGAATTGGAGAACGTTTTACAAGCCACCATTAACTAAAAAAATTGGAGACTTGCAGTGGAGAATTTTACATTGTATTATTGCTGTAAATGTTTTATATCTGTGTTGAATCCTGATGTCAGCCAAGAATGTCCATTTTGCTCTCAAAGGGAGGCTGTTTTTCATGTTTTTATGCATTGTTATAGACTTAAACCTTTATTTGAGGTTTTTCAGAACTTGTTTAAATCCTTTGATGATGATTTTTCAATGCAAACTTTCATTCATGGTGTTAAATACACAAAGAGACGACAGAGAGAGTGTCAGTTGGGAAAAGTAAATTGGTAATATACATGAGTAGGAAAGATAAAATCGAACAAAATCATGATTTTAATATTTTTTTGTGCCATGGTAAAGTCCAGATTGTTGACTGATTTTAGTTTTATAAAGCTACTTCATGTATTGCAATGTTTGAGGATGTCTGGTGCTACGGAGAGGTTTTGTGCACTGTTGTAGATAATGAACTTCATTTTACTCAATTTATATAATTTTGTTTCAGGTTTTATATAATGTTTTTTATAAGTGGAAATAATTTGTAATAAATCTCTCTCTCTCTCTCTCTCTCTCTCTCTCTCTCTCTCTGATGAGGAGGAGGGCGTGGCCGGGCCATGATGGTGCATGTCTGGTGCTGAATCAGCTGATCAGCGGAAGAGCGAGATAAGGGGAAGCTGGAGGCATCGGTTGGGGAGAGAGAGTGGCGTACATGGCCGCGTTGCACCTGTGTCTGTTTGTGTAATGGTTTGTTCATTTTAAGTTTACCGTTAAAGTTTATGTTTACTGGTCAAACTAATGTTTTGTGAAACTTAAAAATACATAAACATAAACACACATAGCAGCTGCGTGTGGCTCTCATTCTCCTGTACTGCCACATCCGGCTCATCTTCATCCCTCTCCTCGGCTGATTAGCCTGATTGGGGGCCGACTGTGATTCGAACCACCAACCCTGCGATTAGTGGCCGACCCGCCTCTGTTGTAGGGGTGGTTAGTTATCAGTGAATTATGTATGTTTAAGATGTAAGAAATGAACAGGAATCTTACTGAAATGCTTTTTGAAAGTAGGCTGCAAGATTGTTTGAAGATTGATTTTGGATTGTGTCACTATAGACAAAGATCTCAATATGAACTCAAACATATCTCTTCAAGTTAGTTATCCACATTCGTTTTATAGCTCTACACTCTTCAACAATGTCTTGTATGTTTCCTTTATGAGCAACATATGCAACAATTCTGAGATGAAGAGACAGATAGAAAGAGAGAGAGAGAGAGAGATTAGTGTTCGATATGGTTGGAAGGGGTCAAAAGTCCCCAGAGGTTGAGGGAAAGCACCATGAGGAGAAGCTGTGATTCATCAACAGAGCAGAGAATAAGCACATTAGATAATCATATCACTGAGACATGATCCTCTGGCTGAAATAAGCGACTCTTCTGCCAGTGGTCAGTGGCTCCTGCTTTGTCACAGAGAATACTACAGACTATCACCTCTCAGCATCTGACCACTCTTCATGTGCATCAGTTTGGACTCATTTCACAAACACAGACTGAGCTGTGTGTTCTGACTCCTGGATTCAGACTCCATCAAGAGCTGATCCTCAGCTTGAACCCCTGTGGCCAAGAAGAATGAAGCGTTACCTGTGGAAACAACCAGGAGTGGTGGTGGCGTAGTGGGCTAAAGCACTGAACTGTTAATCAGAAGGTTGCTGGTTTGATCCCCACAGTCACCACCATTGTGCCCTTGAGTAAGACACTTAACTCCAGGTTGCTCCGGGGGGATTGTCCCTGTAATAAGTGCACTGTAAGTCACTTTGGTGGTGGTGTAGTGGGCTAAAGCACATAACTGGTAATCAGAAGGTTACTGGTTAGATCCCCACAGACACCACCATTGTGTCCTTGAGTAAGACACTTAACTCCAGGTTGCTCCGGGGGGATTGTCCCTGTAATAAGTGCACTGTAAGTCACTTTGGTGGTGGTGTAGTGGGCTAAAGCACATAACTGGTAATCAGAAGGTTGCTGGTTTGATCCCCACAGTCACCACCATTGTGTCCTTGAGTAAGACACTTAACTCCAGGTTGCTCCGGGGGGATTGTCCCTGTAATAAGTGCACTGTAAGTCGCTTTGGATAAAAACGTCTGCCAAATGCATTAATGTATAATGTATATAACAAATAACCACAGAACACTGCAAGAATGGATCATTGTAGTCATTATTAATAGTGTTGTGGTGCAGTGGTTAAAAACACAGACTTTAAGCAACTACTGCGGACGTGACGGCTCATTCATCAACAACAAAATGTCATTTAAATAGCAAGAGAAGGGTTGCTCTGAGTTTTTTTTACTATTGTACGATATTCACAAGTCTAAAATAAACATGATATTACTACAAACTACAAATTGTGTACTTTTCTGGTAAGACATGATATTTATAGTATATCCCTAGTCTGTCATGTAGCATGAACTATGTAAGAGATACTGTACAGTCAGCCGGGTGTCATCGAAAAATAAACCCAGACAGGATGATCAGGACCCCGGTGTGAAGTGGAGACTCTTGCATCACCCTGAAGGGGTTTATTTTGTTATAACAACTAGCTGGCTGTACAATATCCCGCTTATTACATGGCAAATAAATAAATACCTGCACATGAAACACTGGCATGAGTTGAATTATTTGATCAACTTAATTTTAGAGATCACACAGAGATCCAAGAAGCAGGAGAGATGACTCACAATACTGAGCGGTCTGAAATATGGATGTGCGGTTGTTCCTCAGAAATATCAGACCACTAGATGGTGCCATTGACCAATCAGAATGGAGTTTTCCAGAGAGCCGTGAAATATGGCAAAGTAGCAATTCTCCCGCCGTTACAACAACAACATTTCCAATATCAGTAAGTAAGTGATGTTGTGTATGCACTAAAGAACACAGATCGTCGTAGCCACTGCTTAAAGCCCATACTGAGTGCCCAATTGCAATAAACAATACATTTTTATACCCAACATTTTTGACTTGTCTTCCTGTAAAAACATCCTTATAACAAAACAACAAAAATACTCAAGAAACCCAAAGACATACACTCTGAGGAGTAAAGTATCTGCAAAATGCATCAATGTAAATATGTCTCTAATTAACTTGAGTGAACATAATAGA
>JAVLUX010000002.1:250000-252500 GCA_032164185.1 Moxostoma hubbsi | reverse complement strand
TTGAGAACTCTTGAGTGTGAAACTGGACAGGGTCCTCACCTGCTGCTAGTCGCTCACCTGTGACCAATTCAACAAAAGTCTGTGGACACACAGTCTCTGCTAGCTAACACGATTACACAAACCTGATGTGAACGCCGTCCCCTTCCATTACATGCCCCCCAAAGACTGTGAGACGCCCGGCGGTGTCTACTTATCCCGTCTGCGGCTGCTGTTTGAGTCTGTACACATGCATGTTGAGGGGTTTGATTTACTGAAAAGCAACATAAATGTGTCATTGTGTTGGCAAGATCCGGAACAGAAAAGTGTGAGAACTGATAGACAAAGACAACAACCATCTCTTCTTCTTCTAAATGTCACTAGAGCTGCTGCTCGTACGGACAGATCCGCCACTTTCTCTCAGAGCCGGTGTGTTGATTTTAAACACCAAAGAGTAAAAACTCATCTGTTTTGGAGAACATCTCACTCACGTTCAGGACTGTTTCTGATGTGTGTTGTCATTGGGACAGGTCATTTGGGGTTGTGCTGAATAATTAATGAGCTGCATAATTATGGGATGTTTCAGCTCTCTGAGATTTTAAAGCTCAGATTCTCCTGTAGATCCAGAACAGTTCTTGATAATCTGAGAGATGAAATGTTGCATCGCACAAAACGGCACTTTATACACAGATGACAGGACTTGTTGTGTGAATGCACATAACCCAAATTTCCTCCATATGTGTAAACAAAAGCATACTAATTATAAACACAATTTCCAAATAAATATCATCATGCTTTCTTGCTTTTTTTAATCTCAAGTGTACTTGAGGCAGTTGACAAACCTGCATTATAATGAAAACCCTTCATTTACTAATGAAGCGTTTAATACACACCTCATTTAAGAAGCCAATTCAAATTATGCAAACTATGTTTCTTAAAATAGACTAACTATATAAAAGAAAACATGGCTTACTCTTTTAAACTAGAGTGCCATTTTATTCTTAATAAAAGTTTTAATGAGCAGTACTTGTTCAAAATAATAAATCTTAAACTGAAAATACCAGCACAAGAAAACAAAACCTTTAGTCTATTATTTTGACAGTGGTGTTTACTAAGTCAAGCTTCACTATAATTACTGCTCACAGTAATTTGATCAAACCTCTAACAATAAGTGTTTAAAGTTCATTGTTGTGCTTTTGAGTGTTGTTGAGGAGAGGTGTGCTGTTACTTTACTAACAGATCACACTTACTACTTACACCATAACCAGACACCAGAATATCACAGAGACTTCAGGGTGCAGGAGTCTTTTCAGGAGAGCCAGTAAGAAACACCCTAGCAACCACCCAGAACACCATAGCAACCACATACCTGCACCCTAGCAACCACCCAGAACACCACAGAAACCACCAGAACACCTTTTTTAACCATCCAGAACACTCCAGTTACCAGCTAGAACACCTTAGCAACCACTCAGAACACCCTAGCTACCACCTAATGCACCATGTCAACCACCCATAACACTCTAGTAACAACCCAGATTACCTTTGCAACCACCCAAAATACCATAGCGACCACCCAAATGACCTTAGCAACCACGCAGAACACCAGAGAAACCACCCAGAAGACCATATAAACCAATCAGAACACCATAGATACCACACAGAACACCTTTTTAACCATCCAGAACACTCCAGTAACCAGATAGAACACCTTAGTAACCACTGAGATCACTATAGAAACCACCCAAAAGACCTTAGCAACCACGCAGAACACCAGAGAAACCACCCAGAAGACCATATAAACCAATCAGAACACCATAGATACCACACAGAACACCTTTTTAACCATCCAGAACACTCCAGTAACCAGATAGAACACCTTAGTAACCACTGAGATCACTATAGAAACCACCCAGAAGACCTTAGCAACCACTCATAACGCCATATAAACCACCCAGAAGACCATATAAACCAATCAGAACACCATAGATACCACACAGAACACTCCAGTAACCAGATAGAATACCTTAGCAACCACTGAGATCACTATAGAAACCACCCAGAAGACCTTAGCAACCACTCATAACGCCATATAAACCACCCAGAAGACCTTAGCAACTATCCAGAACACTCCAGTAACCAGCCAGAACACCTTAGCAACCACACAAAACACGCTAGCACAAAGTACACATTAGCAATCACACAGAACAACCTAGAAACCACAAAGAACACCCTAGCAACCACCTAGTATACCTTAGCAACCACCCGGTACACATTAGCATCATGACGGAGAGTTTTGCGTACACAAATGCCACTCAAAATCATGTAAATATTATCATCAAATTTTCCATTTGAATCAATTTATTTCTCTCACACCATTGGCAAACAAGACAAGATACCTCATGTCATTCTGCTTCAAGTAAATGCATCTTGTTTTAAAAATGTTTATATATTTCATTGGAAAAAATCAGTATTTTTGTATCTTTTGTATTTGGCAAATGTGAGCACAGTTTGAGACATTGTT
>JAVLUX010000002.1:207500-245000 GCA_032164185.1 Moxostoma hubbsi | reverse complement strand
AGACCAACTCAACCCTGAGATTGTAGAACCTAGCAAAGGTATTGAATGTTGCCACCCCACTGCTCTGCAGATGTCTGCTAGGGAGGTGCCGTTGGTCAGTGCCCATGAGGATACCACACTTCTTGTCGAGTGTGCTTGAACCCACAAGGGGGCGGGCACGGCCTGGGTCTGGTAAGCCAGAGAGATGGCGTCAATGACCCAGTGAACTAACCTCTGTTTGGAGATGGCATTCCCTTTCCGCCATCCACCAAAGCAGACAAAGAGCGGACACAGCAACGAAAGGGCTGGGTCTGCCTCCTCCCGAGGCCGCGCTTGGAGGTTCACGACCTGAACGTAGCCCGCACGTAGCCCGGTCACGGTCTCAGGATAACATATGTGCTGGACCGAACTCCAAGCAGGTGTCACCGACAGAGAATGCTTGCAGGTCCCTAACCCTCTTGCTAGAAGCTAGCGATATCAGGAGGGCCGTCTTCAAGGAGAGGGCCTTGAGCTCAACTGAGTCAAGCGGCTTGAAGGGGGGTCTCTGAAGACCCAAAAGGACCACTGAGAGATCCCAGGAGGGGAACAAGCTTGAAGTGATGAAGCTTGAACATGCTTTTGACGTACCGGGTGGGGCTTCGCGGCGGGGGGAGCAGGTAATAGCGTGTCGGGAGGCAAAAAAGCATTCCGAGGCTTGGGTGCTGAGAAAAGACTCAGAGTATTACCTTGCTCTGAGCACCCGGCAGGGGGCGAGATAGAGACTGAGGAAGAGGCGGCAGCCCAGTTGAGTCCTCTGCGTCAGACACCTGGACGCTCTCCGTTGCAGCACTGATGTCCTCATCCAATTCCGGGGGCTCAAGGGAGAATGCCGGCTGGCCGTGAGGCGAGCCGCACTCATCCCGCGCTCGGATGGAAGCAAGCGAGTGTGCCGGGGGGCGGGTGTTTCGTGGGGATTTACCTAGCAAAACTGAACCCGTCGTCATCCCCAAGTCGCCTTCATCACCAGATGGGTCGTCCTAAATCCCGTGGGAAGAAGGAGCGACATGGGGGGGGGGGGGGGGGTTATCTGAAGTTGCGTTCACCTTAAGGAAGGAGAGCCACGACCGCAACGCTGCCATGGTCATGTTCTCACAGTGAGTGCATTAACTATCCACAAACGGTGCCTCAGTGTGAACGCTGCCCAGGCACATGTCTGTGGCTGTTGGTCTTGGAGAGATATTGACCGCATCCAGGAACTACACAGAGGCGGAAGGGCATCTTTAAAAAAAAAGTGCTGTGATTTATCGTGTCGTGACGTACTGTGTCGTATTGTATTTTGTTGTGTTGTGTATTGTTGTGAATAATTGTGTCACGTTATTGTATTGTGCTGTGTTGCGTTGCGTTATTAATTTAATGTAATATACTATATGTGAGAGTTAAATTTTTTAAGGCTTGAAAACACAGCACCAACAAACAGCAGCAGGGTTTACACACTGATCTAGCAAAACCCAACAACCTTGTGTCAACAGAAATGATCATTACTTCAGTATTAAAACAGATGTCAATAAAGAGTTTGTGTGTTTCATTTTAAACTAATTGAATCATATTAAGTGTCTGTGGCGTGTGTTGTTAACCCTCTCACTGCTTTTAGAACGGGCAAAGGCTTGAACATAAAGTGAAAGAGAGTAAGAGAATTGCCATGAAGCGTGTGAAAGACACTGCTCAGATCGGCCACAAATCAACAGTTAAAGAGGCTCTGGATGAGAAAGTAGCTGCCAGCTGCTACAATTACCCTGAGCGCTGTCAGCCGCTATGCTAATGATACAGTGATTAATGCTGGAGACCAGTGGAGAGATGTTAGCTGTGAACTAGCGCAACTCTGGACATCCAATAACACAGCGGAGAGTTCTTTATATCGTACAGGTGACAAGATAACCAAACCAAACAACTAAATGACCAAGTCAAACCAATTTAACCAGATTAGAGTTACAGAAGAAGCTCCACTCGCAAACTGATTGCCAAGCGACAGACTACTCATATTTAAAAGGAGGATATTCATACTGCTCTCTTCCATACAGTGAAAACATCTCAGATCTGATCTCTTCAGACATCAGTGACATTAAGCATAATCCTCTATTGAACAATCGTGATGCGGCAGGTTTAATGACCTATTTAAAGAAGCAGGTCATAAGTGATATTAAATTATCATAAGTGGAAGCTTCTTAAAGGGTCACTACTTAACATCTGTTTAATTACAAAATGATCACATTATAGATCCAATGAACTGAGAAACAGAACGGAGTCAATCTTGAAAGAAGCGAGACATTCATTTATTTATTTTTATGGAGAGAAGTCCTTCGGACTTCGAACTTACTGACAAATGAGATAAGAGCTTTTTGTCATTTTTCCAGTGCGCTGGTGGCTGTATAAGTACTGTATATTTACTCAACAATGCTCTTCACTCATCTCACCACAGATTCTACATACAGTAAACTCATTAAAAACATGGAAATATCACAATGAAACAGTTATGACAAATTAGGTAAATGCCTGAACAGCATTTAAAAATATGAATCTTATGCAATGACAGCTGAATAAGGTGCATGAAAACATACTATGTTTGTAGAACAGTGATTTCTACTCTATAGATACAATAGACCATCTGAAACAGTATTGAACTGAACATACACTGCTCTCTCATGACAGTGAAAGAGATGTAAATGGAAGAACATCAGGTCTGAAGCACAACACACAATTATGAATCTGTAGCAGGAATACATCTGGGTGAAATGAGCGATGAAGAGAGAGTTACTGAACGCCCCTGTGACCAGTTACTGCTCAAAATAACCATGCATAAATCTCCTTATTTGTTTCATGGAAGACAGAAAGACATAAGAGTTTGGAACAACAACACGAATTGTCATTTTTAGGTAAAATATCCTAATAAGGTAAACATTGATCCACTGAGTAATTTACTGGCCAGTTACACGACTAGTAAAAGTGGGAAGTCATGCAAATCCAAATCCACAAGACGATCATTTATTAAGAACATAAACTGATCATTTAAAAGTCTGAATGTAAAAAAAAGGGACACAGACTGAATGATTGACTATTGAATAAATGGTGGGATAAATGTTCAATCTCATCAGTTTAAATAGACAGAAACATCCCTCACTGAAGTCATTAAAACATCTGTACAAGTTATTATTTTCTCCTCAAAACATTTACAGGCACGGTATGGCTCATGAATATTAATTATGCATTGAGACGTTTGCCACAGCTGATGGATAAAAGGGGCACATCGTTAAGTGAGATTGAGTTAAGTTTAAAACATCATTCAACACTACAGTCAAACAAAATGAATCTTAACAAAAACATTAGAATAGAATAATACAACAATAAAATAAAGTAGAATAAACAATAAATAAATAAAGATAAATAATATAGAAAAATAATAATAAAATAAAATAAATAATAAAAAATATAGATATATATTAAATTGAATATTAGAGAATACTCAAACCACAATTACGATGCCAATATGGAACGCCAATATGAGTCCACATGGTGGCGACGCGCCTCAATCCGGGTGGCGGAGGACTAATCTCAGTTGCCTCTGTGTCTGAGACCGTCAATCCGCTCCTCTTATCACGTGATTGTTGAGTGCGTTACCGTGGAGATGTACCGCAGGTGGAGACTTCACGCTATGAACATGGTTGCAGATGACACGGCCATCCTTGCACTGCTCAATAATAACATCAACGACTCTCTCTCTGCTTATTACCACTCCATATCCCATTATAGCACATGGTGTGATGATAACTTTCTCCACCTTCCCATCTCAAAAACTAAAGGACAGCTCTTTAGCCCCCCAAAACACTGATTCATCCCCCCAGTCTCACCATCTGAGTATTTCAGATACCTTTACATTACACTGAACAATAAACTCAGCTTCAATCAGCACACAATGGACATTTACAAGCTTTGTCAACAGAGACTTACAGCCATCCGTTAACTAAAGCACTTCTCTGTCCAACCGAAACTACTCCTTCCACCGTACCGTAGCATTATTAAGGTGCCATCTGTTTTTTCCATATGCTTACAGTCACTAATAAGAACAAACTCTTAAAGACTCATTTCGCTTGAAAACTCATCGGTATTCCCACCCACAACTTATCTGATGGTGTCACTACATCTCTGATCCTCAAAGCACTCTCAATCATACATGACTCATAACACCCAATCTACCAGCACTTCACCCCCTTCCTTCTGGTCATAGGTATAGACTAACCATGTGCAGGAAGGAGCTTTACATACGTAACCCCCTCTTAAACTTCAAGAAAACCAGCCTGTGATGCGTAAGTGTCAATCCATCTATCTATCTGTCTATTTATCTATCTGTCTCACGGTGACGTCACTGGACTTCCTGTTGCTGACGACACGCTGCACGAGTGTTTGTTTGTAGCCTGCTCAGGCTGCTTAGCATTGCTTATTCTTATTCTCAAACGTTCATCAATATATTCATCGTTCATCGTTATTTTCTTTTGTCATTTTACCGCGTTTCAGGTTTTTCCGCTTTTCGACTTTTTCAGCTGCGTGTATTTTACCTGTTGCTGCCGGCACCAAGCTAGAGTCTGTGTTTGTAGCCTGCTAGTTTTTTAGCATCGCTTATATATCTGTTTTCAGCCTTTAATCCTTAACATCTGCCATTTTTAAGCGCGCATCGGGTTTCTCCTTGTTTTATTCTCTTATCTCGATTCAACTGCGTGCATATTCAGCCTGCATCCGCGTTCTATTTTTATCGTGATTAAACTGCGTGCATTTTTTCAGTGCTCCTGTTTTTTCTCCTCTGTGGTACACAGATTATTGGATCGATCTCAAAGCACCACTTATCAAGAACAACCAACAACAACAAACAATTGCATGAAGGATTCACATCGATCTCAAACACTCACCACTCAGGAACAACCAACAACAAACAACTGCGGTAAGTCATGGCATCAGCTCATGTTATTTCTTCCTGCATTGCATGTCACATGTTTACAATAGCCTCCTCCGTCAGCAGTGAGGGATTCACATGTGATAAATGTAAGGAATTAGTCAGGCTGACGGAGAAGGTTAATGAGTTAGAGACTCGCATCCGAACACTAGTGGAGGTCAGTGAGAAAGAGAAGCCGGTAGATACTGTTTTGGATGCGAGTAGTACAGAGAGCAACACACACACTTTGGCTCCGGCTGTAGAGCCCCTGCAGCAGGGCGTTTGGGTGACGTCTCGGCGGCATACTCGCTCAACAAAGAGACACCACTCTTCTGTTCCTGTTAGGATCACCAATCGTTTTTCCCCACTCAGTGATGCACCCACTGAGAATCATGTTGAAAGAGCCCTTGTTATTGGTGATTCTGCTGTAAGGAACGTGGAAATAGAAACTCCAGCCACTATCTAAAATTGTTATCCATGTAGGCACTAACGATGTCCGGCTTGCTCTGGTCCCCTCCCTGCTCGTCATGGTGACGAGGTTTATAGTAGATTAGTGTCACTGAATGGCTGGATGTCTGAGTGGTGTCTGAAGAATAAAATAGGATTTATAGACAATTAAAAGAGTTTTTGGGGTAGACCTGACCTGCTAAAGAGAGAAGGACTCCATACCTCCAGGGAAGGTGCTGCTCTCCTCTCATGTAATTTGGCTCATCGTCTTAATAGTGATAGTATTTGATTAACTGGGGCCCAGGTCAGGAAGAAGACAAACTGGTTAATCCGAACATCTGCTAGCTGCCTTGAGACATCACACAGGCCACAAAAACTACAACACATAGAGACTGTATCACCTAGATATCTCATAGAGACTGTGTCTGTTCCACGAACTACCAAACACAATACCTTCACTAAATAATTTAGAAAAAATCTGATTAAGGTCAAACTTGAACAAATCAAACAAATTAAAAATACACATCATATAAAAATAGGGCTACTAAACATTAGATCTCTTTCTACCAAAGCACTAATTGTTAATGAAATGATTACAGATCATAGATTGGATGCGCTCTGTTTGACTGAAACCTGCTTAAACCGGATGAATATATTAGTTTAAATGAATCTCCTCCCCCAGGTTATTGTTATAAACATGAGCCTTGTCTGAAGGGTCGAGGGGGAGGCGTTGCTACAATTTACAGTGAAGTTGTTGTTGTTACTCAGAGGACAAGATATAAATGTACGTCTTTTGAACTAATAATGCTTAATGTGACACCGTCAGGTATAAATAAAAAATAAATAAAAAAGTCGTCTTTTACCCTTGCTACAGTATATAGATCACCTGGGCCGTATTCTGATTTCCTTGGTGAATTTGCAAATGTTTTATCAGATCTTGTAGTTACTGTAGATAGAGCTTTAATTGCTGGTGACTTCAACATTCACATAGATAATGAAAATGACACATTGGGATTAGCATTTATCGATATTCTCAACCCTCTTGGAGTCAGATAAAATGTAACAGGACCAACTCATTGCCATAATCATACGCTAGATTTAATTCTGTCATATGGAGTTGATGTTGATAATATAGAAATTCTGCAGCAGAGCGATGACATCTCGGATCATTACCTCGTCTCTTGTATGCTGCAATCAGCTAATGTTACTCAATCTACAACACGCTATTGTTCAGGTAGAACTATTCTTTCGACCACTAAAGATAGCTTCACTAATAATCTTCCAGATCTATCTCATACACTCAATAAACCCCAAAGCCCAGAAGAACTTGATGAAGTAACAAAAAATATAAATGCAGTCTTCTCTAGCACTCTTGATATTGTTGCCCCACTTCGATTAAAGAAAATTAAAGAAATAAGCCCTGCACCATGGTACAATGATCACACTCATGCTCTCAAGAGAGCAGCTCGGAAAATGGACCGTATGTGGAAAAATACAAAATTAGAGGTATTTCGTGGTGCATGGAAGGATAGTGTCTCTAGGTACAGACAGGCACTAAAAGCTGCCAGGTCAGCATATTTTAGTAAACTCATAGTAAATAACCACAACAATCAAGCCTCAACAGAACCAGATATTACGTCGCAGCACAAGAGTAATGACTTCATGAATTTTTGCTGATGCCGAAAACTAATTAATGCGTTCATGACCTCAAGACGAGATTATTGTAATGCGTTACTGGGAGGATGTCCAGCAAGATCAATAAATAAAATTCAATTGGTTCAAAATGCAGCAGCCAGAATGCTAACGAGAACTAGGAAATCATATTAGCCCCATTTTATCATTGATACATTGGTTACCTGTTAAATTAAATATTAATTTTAAAATTCTGTTAACTACATACAAAGATTTCAATGGTCTAGCTGCGTAGTACTTAAGTGATCTTCTACCATGCTATATTCCATCACCTTCATTACGATCGCACAATTCTGGCCTGTTAATAGTTCCTAGAATATCAAAATCCACAAAAGGAGGAAGATCCTTTTCATATTTGGCTCCTAAGCTATGGAATAGTCTCCCTAACACTGTTCGAGATGCAGACACACTCTCTCAGTTTAAGTCTAGACTAAAGACTCATCTATTTAGCCAGACATACACCTCATTTATCCTCCAACCCACAATTAGGCTGCTTTAGTTAAAAGTTTAGTTTAGGTAAAAGTTTAGTTTAGGTAAAAGCAGAGGTGGAGGTGTATGTTTATGATCAACAAATCATGGTGTGATCAGAGGAACGTACATTTTATCAGGTCTTTCTGCTCTCCTGATCTGGAATATCTCATGCTTCTGTGTCGACCATTCTGGCTACCGAGGGAATTCACAGCGGTCATTATCACTGCTGTGTACATCCCCCCACAAGCCGACACAGACCGGGCACTTAGGGAACTGTATGGCAGTATAAGTCAGCAGGAAACCGCGCACCCTGAGGCTGCGTTCATTGTTGCCGGGGACTTCAACAAAGCCAACTTTAAAACAATAGCACCAAAATACCACCAACACATCAGCTTCAACACACGAGGGGACCGGGTTTTGGATCATTGCTATTCTCCTTTCCGGGATGGCTACAAATCCCTCCCCCGCCCACCATTTGGCAAATCCGACCACTCCACCGTTCTGCTTCTGCCCACTTACAGGCAGAAACTGAAACGAGAGGCACCCGCCCTCAGAATGATCCAGTGCTGGTCGGACCAATCAGACTCTGCGCTATAAGACTGTTTTGATCACGCGGACTGGGAGATGTTCTGGTCTGCCTCCGATGACGACATCGAGGTTTACGCTGATAGCGTAATGTGAAACGGACTTGACAGGGGAAGAAGGGCACGATGACAGGAGGTAGAACTCAAAGGTAAGGGGTTTTAATTTCTTCAACATAAAGGTACAGAAATGAACATAAACTATTTGTAACAAACTTAGGGTTTCTCATAAACATAAATGCAGACTGGTAAACTTCAGCTCCAACACTAGGCTGGCCCCTCACTGGCGTTGTTGTGGCTCTTATATGCCGCTCTCCCCATGCTCACTGAAATCAGAGACAGGTGTTAGACATATTTACGCTCAGGTGCGAACGGGCGCTTGACCACGCCCCCGCTGCCACATACCCCCACCGCCCGACTCAGGCCGGGGCGTCATCCGGCCTGCCTACCACTCCCCCCTCCATTTCTGGAAAGGAAGTCAGCGACAGCCATCTGCACCCCCGGTCTGTGGACCACCTTGAACTTAAAAGGCTGGAGAGCCAGATACCAACGGGTGATCCGGGCGTTAGTATCTTTCATGCGGTGGAGCCACTGCAGTGGGGCATGATCCGAGCAGAGGGTGAAGGCCCGCCCCAGCAGGTAGTAGCGGAGTGTGAGGACCGCCCACTTGATAGCTAGACACTCCTTCTCCACAGTGCTATACTTCGTCTCCCTCAATGAGAGCTTCCTGCTGATGTATAGCACCGGGCGCTCCTCCCCCTCCACCACCTGCGAGAGTACGGTCCCCAGCCCTCTGTCTGAAGCGTCCGTCTGTAATAAGAAAGGGAGAGAGAAGTTAGGGGAATACAAGAGCGGCCCCCCACAGAGTGCGGCTTTAATTTGTGTGAACGCCTGCTGGCACTGTTCCGACCATTGGACCGGATCTGGAGCCCCCTTTTTAGTAAGGTCAGTCAGCGGGCTGGTGACGTCCGAATAATTAGGTACGAACCTTCTGTAGTAGCCAGCCAGCCCCAGGAACTGCCTCACCCCCTTTTTGGTCTTGGGCCTAGGGCAAGTCGCAATCGCCGCGGTTTTATCAATTTGGGGACGCACCTGGCCATGGCCCAAGTGGAACCCCAGATACCGTACCTCCACACGCCCAACCGCGCACTTCTTAGGGTTTGCAGTGAGCCCCGCCCGCCGCAGCGACCTCAGGACCGCCCTCAGATGGTGTATATGCCGCTGCCAGTCATTACTATAAATAATAATATCGTCTATGTAGGCAGCGGCGTAAGCAGAGTGCGGCCGGAGGACACGGTCCATTAAACGCTGGAACGTGGCTGGGGCCCCGAACAAGCCGAACGGAAGTGTCACGAATTGGTGTAATCCAAACGGCGTGGTGAAGGCTGTTTTTTCGCGGGATATTGGTGTCAAGGGGATCTGCCAATAACCCTTTGTTAAATCCAATGTCGAATAAAAGCGAGCAGTACCTAACCGATCGAGCAGTTCATCAACGCGGGGCATTGGGTACGCGTCAAATTTAGACACCGCGTTGACTTTTCTATAATCCACACAGAACCGCACCGACCCGTCACTCTTGGGAACAAGAACGACTGGGCTGGACCAGTCGCTGTGGGATTCTTCTATTACTCCCAGATCAAGCATGGCATCTAATTCGTCCCGGACAATTTTCTTTTTATGCTCGGGGAGGCGGTAAGGGCGGCAACGAACGACCGCCCCTGGCTCGGTCTCGATATGGTGTTGGATGAGGTTCGTGCGACCCGGCAGGGGAGAAAACACGTCCGCAAACTCCTTCTGCAACCTGGCAACCTCTGCTCGTTGGCACGGGGAGAGGTGGTCTCCACAAATGACCGGGGTATTGGGATCTGGGTTCGGGTCTACCTCCGGTCCGAGTTCCGCCCTCTCCGGGACCACCGTCGCCAACGATACAGGGACCGCCTCCCTCCACAATTTAAGGAGGTTGAGGTGGTAGATTTGATGCGCATTTCCTCTGTCGGTTCGCTTAACTTCATAATCGAGATCCCCCACTCGTCGTGTGACCTCAAAGGGCCCTTGCCACTTGGCGAGTAATTTGGAGCTCGATGTGGGAAGCAATACAAGAACTTTATCTCCCGGTGCAAATTCCCTCAGCCGCGTTCCCCTGTCATACAGCCGGCACTGACGTTCTTGAGCCCGGAACAAATTCTCCTGTGTTAGTTTCCCCAAAGTGTGGAGCTTTGCTCTGAGGTCAAGAACGTATTGAATTTCATTTTTGCTGTTTGTAGGTCCTTCCTCCCAGCCTTCTCGTAAGACATCTAAGATGCTGCGCGGGCGTCGCCCATACAACAGCTCAAATGGGGAGAAGCCGGTTGAGGCTTGCGGGACCTCTCGCACTGCAAACAACAGGGGATCGAGCCACCTGTCCCAGTTCTTAGCATCCTCGTGCACGAACTTACGAATCATGTTTTTGAGGGTTTTGTTAAAACGTTCCACTAGGCCATCTGTCTGCGGATGATACACGCTAGTGCGAATCGATTTAATGCCCAACAGATCGTAAAGTTCGCGAAGTGTGCGTGACATAAAAGTTGTGCCTTGATCGGTGAGGATTTCTTTCGGAATCCCCACCCGGGAGATTATTTTGAAGAGCGCCCCAGCAACACTACGTGCTGAAATGTTGCTTAGAGGCACTGCTTCCGGATATCGTGTTGCGTAATCCACTAGGACTAACACAAAGCGATGTCCCCGTGCTGTCCGCTCTAATGGCCCGACGAGGTCCATTCCAATTCTCTCGAAGGGGACCTCGATCAACGGAAGAGGGCGCAATGGCGCTTTTGGGGTGGCCGGTGGGTTTACCAGCTGGCATTCGCGGCACGCCGCACACCACCTGCGGACGTCACCGCTAATGCCCGGCCAATAAAAACGGGCTATTAGTCGGAGCAGTGTTTTTCTTTCCCCCAGATGACCCGCCATGGGATTGTAATGAGCCGCCTGGAATAGCATTTCCCGGCGGCTCCGTGGAATCAAAAGCTGTGTCATATTTTCTTTCGTTTGAGTGTCCTGCGTCACTCTATATAGTCGGTCGTTTATAATTGTAAAATAGGGGTGTGCGAGAGCGATGTCTGGCTGGAGACGCTGTCCATCGATCATTTTCACCTGGTCAAAGGCATGCTTGAGGGTTTCGTCCCGTGACTGCTCCAAAGGGAAATCCTCGTCAGGGAATTCCCTGCAAAGAGGAGGGGCGAAAGCCTCGCCCCCCTCCTCGTCATTCCCATTTGGAGCAGCCGAGGACGGCCCCGGCTCCGCCTCCCCTGTCAAAGCATCGCACATCGCACATCTCCCCACTTTAGTGCAGGACCCATCCGTATAAACTCCCCCCAACACATCTTTAAATGCTGGCCAATCGGTCCCCAAAATCAAAGGATGGGTGAGGCGGGGACTAACCGCTGCCTCCACTCTATGCTTTTTTCCCCAGAATTTCACTAACAAGGTCATCATCGGGTACTTGTGAATATCCCCATGCACACACCTCACCCTCACCCGTCTAGTTGTGCCCAAAGCCCCGGGTTGAACCAAGCGTTGATGGATGGTGGTCTGATTGCAACCGGTATCCAGCAATGCTTGGTGTGTACCCCCCTGGATTCTTACCGGAATCCGGTACGCTCCAGCCCGATCGGGGGCAGCCTGCGGGGAATCGGAGACCCGAACCACCGTCCCCACTTCCATCATCGGACACTGATCACGGAAGTGGCCCGGGTCCCCGCACCTCCAACAGGCTGGCCCAGGCGCCACACCCGTACCTGCGTCGGCGGACGCCCCCACCTGAGGGGGAGAGCGGCTGAATGTGGCGGGGGGGGTGTGCGTTGCCACCGTGGGTCTCTGCCAGGCTCCTCGCCTGCGGGGGGCAGGAACGGACCCTGGAGGGTAGACAGAGCGAGAGGGGGGAGGGGGATGGGGAAGAGCGGAGAAAAACACAGGGGAAGGGGAGAGAGAGTGAGAGGGCTCGTCCGCCCTTGGGATCGCCGCCATGTGGTCCTCCGCGAGCTGAACGGCCGCCTCCAGCGACGCCGGGCGGTGGCACTGGACCCACTCCGCCGTTCTTTTGGGCAATCGCTGAGTGAACTGCTCCAGCACCACCTGATCGATTAGTCCCTCGACGTCGCGGTCCCCCACTAGCAGCCATTTCCGGCAGGCATCACGGAGCCGCTGGGCAAACGCGAACGGGCGGTCGGTTTTCTCCAACTTCATAGCCCGGAACAGCTGGCGGTTCTCTTCGGGACTCCGACCTACCCGTTGCATGATCGCTCTTCTCAGATCCGTATAAGCCAGGAGGTTCGTTGCAGGCAGTTGCTGAGCCACGAGTTGGGCTTCCCCGGACAAAAGAGGGACAAGGCGGGCTGCCCACTGGTCGCGCGGCCAGCCCCAGATCTCCGCGGTCCGCTCAAATAGATCTAGGAACGCTTCGGGGTCGTCCGTTGCCCCCATCTTCTGTAACGTGGGCGGGGGCAACGGGAAGCGATGGTCCGGGGTCGCGGCTGAGGTGGTGGCGACCTCCTGGCTGAGCAGGCTCCGGATGGCATGCCGGTCCTCTGCTTGAGCCCGCATGATCTCAAAAAACCGTCGATCTTGGTCCTCTCGGAGCTCAAGCAGGGACTGATGGTGGCTCTGATGTAAAACAGCGAGGGACTGGAGGACTTCGGTCAGCTGGGAGGACTCTACGGGGCGACCTTCCATGACGATTTTTTTTTTTTTTCCCGGGTTTCGGCACCAGTGTGAAACGGACTTGACAGGGGAAGAAGGGCACGATGACAGGAGGTAGAACTCAAAGGTAAGGGGTTTTAATTTCTTCAACATAAAGGTACAGAAATGAACATAAACTATTTGTTTCAAACTTAGGGTTTCTCATAAACATAAATGCAGACTGGTAAACTTCAGCTCCAACACTAGGCTGGCCCCTCACTGGCGTTGTTGTGGCTCTTATATGCCGCTCTCCCCATGCTCACTGAAATCAGAGACAGGTGTTAGACATATTTACGCTCAGGTGCACGCGCCCTTACCGCTCCCCCTCTCCGGACGGGCGCTTGACCACGCCCCCGCTGCCACACCTAACGTGTTTCATCAGAAAGTGCGTAGAGGACGTTGTTCCGACAAAAACTATACGGATCTACCCCAACCAGAAACCGTGGGTTAATGGCGATGTTCGCGCTGCACTTACTGCGCGGACCACCGCTTTTAATTCCAGGAACGCAGAGGAGCGTAAACAAGCCAGTTATGCCCTCCGTAACTCCATCAGTACAGCCAAACGCCAGTACAGGCACAAAATTGAAGGACAGTTCAACACCACTGACTCCAGAAGTATGTGGCAGGGAATTAACACCATCACGGACTATAAACAGAATAAAAACTCCGCCATGAACACCGTTGCCTCTCTCCCGGATGAGCTTAATACTTTTTATGCTCGTTTCGAGGACAACAACAACACCGCACTCGCGGAGAGAGCACTCGTGGCCGATACTACAGATGATGGTTCACTCTCCGTCTCTGTTGCGGATGTAACCCGATCCTTTCGACGGATGAACATTCGCAAAGCCGCGGGTCCAGACAGCATTCCGGGCCGCGTCATCAGAGCATGCGCGAACCAACTGGCTGGTGTTTTTACGGACATTTTCAACCTGTCCCTCTCCCTGTCTGTAGTCCCCACATGCTTCAAAACATCAACCATTGTGCCTGTACCGAAGCAATCAAAAATCACTTGCTTAAATGACTGGCGTCCTGTTGCCCTCACCCCCATCATCAGCAAATGCTTTGAGAGGTTGATCAGAGATCACATCTGCTCTGTTCTGCCCACCTCTTTGGACCCATTGCAGTTTGCCTACCGTAACAACCGCTCCACTGATGATGCTATTGCATCTACAATACACACTGCTCTATCCCACCTGGAAAAAAGGAACAGGTATGTGAGAATGCTGTTTGTAGACTACAGCTCAGCATTTAACACCATAATGCCCTCCAAGCTTGATGAGAAACTCCGGGCTCTGGGCTTAAACAGCTCGCTGTGCAGCTGGATCCTGGATTTCCTGTCAGGCAGACGTCAGGTGGATAGAATGGGCAGCAACATCTCCTCATCACTGACCCTCAACACTGGAGCCCCGCAGGGCTGTGTTCTCAGCCCACTCCTGTATTCCCTTTACACACATGACTGTGTGGCGACACATAGCTCCAATGCCATCATTAAGTTTGCTCAACCTCGGCACTCCTATCATGAGGTCACCAGAACCGGCTGGATCCAGCACCATTCCTGCTTTGTGTTGGACTCCACTGCTACATGTCCCTGTGTGATGATGACTAAATGCAGCCGTTGCCAAATAGCACTTCAGTCTATTATGATGGACTTCACAGGATGAACTGATGCCATCTCCAACCATAAGACATGGGACACTTCATATGCCATTGTCTGATCCTTGGATTTAGGATGGATCACACCGAACCTCACCGAAATGACTGGCTAGGTTGAACTGCGCTTCACATCCCTGATTTCTGCCTGCATCACCTCGGTCTATTGATGGACTACGATCTTGAAATGGAATGCATAGACTAACAATTGTCAACAAAAGCTTTCATCAGCCAATTAACAAGGACAATTGCATCTATGTGAACTTCTGCAGTTAATCCAGGATGGACTACAAAGACATTAATCATTAATCTTACAGTTCAAACAAATTCGATGTTTAAATACTGACCCTTAACACTTACTTAGTTTAATAATGTTAAACCATGACTTTAACTATACATAAGTAATATTGTCATTATATTCATGATGTTAGTCAGAGAGGAACTGGCCCCCACAGTGAGTCTGGTTTAGGGTTAGGGTGGGGTTAGTCAGAGGGGAACTGGCCCCCACAGTGAGTCTGGTTTAGGGTTAGGGTGGGGTTATTCAGAGGGGAACTGGCCCCCACAGTGAGTCTGGTTTAGGGTTAGGGTGGGATTAGTCAGAGGGGAACTGGCCCCCACAGCGAGTCTGGTTTAGGGTTAGGGTGGGATTAGTCAGAGGGGAACTGCCCCCCACAGCGAGTCTGGTTTAGAGTTAGGGTGGGGTTGGCCAGAGGGGAACTGGCCCCCACAGCGAGTCTGGTTTAGGGTTAAGGTGGGGTTAGTTAGAGGGGAACTGGTCCCCACAGTGAGTCTGGTTTAGGGTTAGGGTGGGGTTGGTAAGAGGGGAACTGGCCTCCACAGTGAGTCTGGTTTAGGGTTAGGGTGGGGTTGGCCAGAGGGGAACTGGCCCCCACAGTGAGTCTGGTTTAGGGTTAGGGTGGGGTTAGTCAGAGAGGAACTGGCCCCCACAGTGAGTCTGGTTTAGGATTAGGGTGGGGTTAGTCAGAGGGGAACTGGCCCCCACAGTGAGTCTGGTTTAGGGTTAGGGTGGGGTTAGTCAGAGAGGAATTGGCCCCCACAGTGAGTCTGGTTTAGGGTTAGGGTGGGGTTAGTCAGAGGGGAACAGGCCCCCACAGTGAGTCTGGATTAGGGTTAGGGTGGGGTTGGTCAGAGGGAAACTGGCCCCCACAGTGAGTCTGGTTTAGGGTTAGGGTGGTGTTAGTCAGAGGTGAATTGGCCCCCACAGTGAGTCTGGTTTAGGGTTAGGGTGGGGTTGGTCAGAGGGGAACTTGTCCCCACTGTGAGTCTGGTTTAGGGTTAGGGTGGGGTTGGTCAGAGGGGAACTGGCCCCCACACCGAGTCTGGTTTAGGGTTAGGGTGGGGTTAGTCAGAGGGGAACTGGCCCCACAGTGAGTCTGGTTTAGGGTTAGGGTGGGGTTAGTCAGAGGAGAACTGGCCCCCACGGTGAGTCTGGTTTAGGGTTAGGGTGGGGTTAGTCAGAGGGGAACTGGCCCCACAGTGAGTCTGGTTTAGGGTTAGGGTGGGGTTAGTCAGAGGGGAACTGGCCCCCACGGTGAGTCTGGTTTAGGGTTAGGGTGGGGTTAGTCAGAGGGGAACTGGCCCCACAGTGAGTCTGGTTTAGGGTTAGGGTGGGGTTAGTTAGAGGGGAATTGGCCCCCACAGTGAGTCCGGTTTAGGGTTAGGGTGGGGTTAGTCAGAGGGGAACTGGCCCCCACACCGAGTCTGGTTTAGGGTTAGGGTGGGGTTAGTCAGAGGGGAACTGGCCCTACAGTGAGTCTGGTTTAGGGTTAGGGTGGGGTTAGTCAGAGGGGAACTGGCCCCACAGTGAGTCTGGTTTAGGGTTAGGGTGGGGTTAGTCAGAGGAGAACTGGCCCCCACAGTGAGTCTGGTTTAGGGTTAGGGTGGGGTTAGTCAGAGGGGAACTGGCCCCACAGTGAGTCTGGTTTAGGGTTAGGGTGGGGTTAGTCAGAGGGGAACTGGCCCCCACACCGAGTCTGGTTTAGGGTTAGGGTGGGGTTAGTCAGAGGGGAACTGGCCCCCACACCGAGTCTGGTTTAGGGTTAGGGTGGGGTTAGTCAGAGGGGAACTGGCCCCACAGTGAGTCTGGTTTAGGGTTAGGGTGGGGTTAGTCAGAGGGGAACTGGCCCCACAGTGAGTCTGGTTTAGGGTTAGGGTGGGGTTAGTCAGAGGGGAACTGGCCCCACGGTGAGTCTGGTTTAGGGTTAGGGTGGGGTTAGTCAGAGGAGAACTGGCCCCCACGGTGAGTCTGGTTTAGGGTTAGGGTGGGGTTAGTCAGAGGGGAACTGGCCCCACAGTGAGTCTGGTTTAGGGTTAGGGTGGGGTTAGTCAGAGGGGAACTGGCCCCCACAGTGAGTCTGGTTTAGGGTTAGGGTGGGGTTAATTAGAGGGGAACTGGCCCCCACAGTGAGTCTGGTTTAGGGTTAGGGTGGGGTTAATTAGAGGGGAACTGGCCCCCACAGTGAGTCTGGTTTAGGGTTAGGGTGGGGTTAATTAGAGGGGAACTGGCCCCCACAGTGAGTCTAGTTTCTCCCAATGTTATTTTTCTCCATTAATCAACATCTTGTGGAGTTTTGTGTTCCTCGCCACAGTCGCCTTCAGCTGCTCACTGGGGTTATTAATAAAATTATTGTTTAATTTCTTATTTTTATACACAATTAACAATCATATTTTATCTAATTACACAATGATGATTCATCGACATTATAGACATTACAGTTTTATCGTCTGTTAATGTCTGATCTTCTGTAAAGCTGCTTTGAAACGATGTGTGTTGTGAAAGCGCTATACAAATAAAATTTACTTGACTTGTCTGTCTGTCTATCTGTCTATTTATCTATCTGTCTTTCTGTCTGTCTATCTGTTTGTCTATTTATCTATCTATCTATCTGTCTGTCTGTCTGTCTGCCTGTCTATCTGTCTATTTATCTATCTGTCTGTCTATTTATCTATTTGTCTTTCTGACTGTCTATCTGTCTGTCTATTTATCTTTATGTCTGTCTGTCTGTCTGTCTGTTTTTCTGTCTGTCTGTCTGTCTGTCTGTCTTTCTGTCTGTCTATTTATCTATATGTCTGTCTGTCTGTTTTTCTGTCTGTCTGTCTGTCTGTCTGTCTATTTATCTATCTGTCTGTCTGTCTGTCTGTATATTTATCTATCTGTCTGTCTGTCTGTATATCTTTCTGTCTGTCTGTCTATTTATCTATCTGTCTTTCTGTCTGTCTATCTGTCTGTCTATTTATCTTTATGTCTCTCTGTCTGTCTGTCTGTTTTTCTGTCTGTCTGTCTGTCTATTTATCTATCTGTCTGTCTGTCTGTCTGTATATCTTTCTGTCTGTCTGTTTATCTATCTATCTATCCCTCATAACATCAGAGTAGAAGCAGGCGTGGGGAACATTAAGGTTTATCAAGCGCTGAAAACTTCACTTGGTGCAGAATAATCTGGATAATAGTAAACAATGTAACAGTCTCCTCTTTGAGACATTAAGTTTTTTGTAACTTGACACAGTGTGTAAAATTGTGCCGTCTTGCCTGAGATTCAGAAAAAAACTGTAAATATAAAGCTGACCAAGTGAAAAGAAATACTGAATATTATTTGGAAATATTTTATTAGTTTAGATATATATTTTCATGTCATTCTACTGTACTCCTGTGCAATATTTCCCAAGTTTTAAAAGTGTTTAAGAAAATCATATATCCCTATTTTATTATAGTGTATGATTCCAAGATAGATATGAATAAAACACAAATATTAAGAACACATACACCTTCAGAAGTATGGCCATTTTTATGACAATTAATCATCAGCTCAATTTCATAATTGTGACAACCCTACAAACACATTTTCCAAGGTCACTATCAAACTCTGAGACATGTTAAACTCATTTGTCCTCTTGACAGCAGCGAGAGGTCTTCAGGAGTCAATGTCACGCTCCGTTTATTTGGTCATCATATTAAACCACCGTTGGAATATTACACAAAAGGCCAATAGGCAATTATTCCAGCGGCCATTCTCTACTGAATAAACGGCAATCAATGGAGTTAAGCGGCTTTCAGCAGACGAGACACACCTCTCTATCAAAACTTCCACACAGAAATCACATGAAACGCTTTAAACTGTGTAAACCTGACGCGGATGAGGACATCACACTGATTCCTGCCGTATCAAGAGCAAAGATATTTCAAAAGCTGACAGACATTAACAGGATGTTCCTGGGCTCTTTGTGGGGTTTTAAGGGGTGGATTTGTGCCCGTTTGACATGAGATCGGCAGCTCAGTGTGACTCATTTGACACGTTGATGAATGCTGTCTTCAATCTAAACTGCAGTTCCCAAACAGGCAACTTCTCTTGTTTGTTGCTTTATTGTGTTGCACCTGTTTAACATTAATTCCACTCAGCTGTACTGTATAACTGTTCAAAGAGTAATACTGTAATATTTTACTGTCACATCAATAAAACTTCTTTGAATCTAAGAGAAGATGGACAGATCCAATGTCTATGAGGTTAATAGAGCTCTTAGACAACACACACACACACACACACACACACCCACACACACACACACACACACACACACACACACACACACACTCTCTCTGTCTCACACACACACACACACACACACACAATGAGAGAGAGACTTGAGCTGTGATGATTTACAATCAGATATCAGCTGCCTTTTCTCAAGACATATTGACAAATATAAGTGTAAAACCGATCGTATCTCTTCAGAAGACATGGATTATCCACTGGAGTCATGTGGAGTTCATGTATGATGCCATGGAAGTTTTAGAGTCACTGAAATACATTGTATAGCAAACACACCTCATACACCCTTCAAAATTTCTTTGTGCTCTGCAGAAGAAATAAAATAATATGAGTTTGAGACTCAGTTTGAGTGAATTATCATTTTGAGACAGAAATCATTCAAACGGTTCTCGAGCCTTTATCGATGCTAACACCGGAGGAGAGACGGTGACATCTTCATCACAGATTGTGCACCTCTAAATAAATCATGCTGGATTATCAGATGCACAACATTTACATTTGTGCATTAGCCAAAGCAACTCGCAGTCTGCCCGGAGTCAAGTGTCAAGGACACGGCGGTGGTGACTGTGGGGATCAAACCAGCAACCTTCTGATTACCGGTTCTGTGCATTAGCCCATTACACCACCACCACTCCACCACACAATGCACTTTATACAAATGAGGCCTGATGTCTTGTGTCCTTTTTATCAAAGTGTCCGTGAAAGATGTGCTTCAACTTCAGAAAACGTTGATCGTAAAACTAGATGTAATTTATGAACTATTCTTTTATCTATGCGGTTGCTATGGAGAATAAATGTAAATGTAAGAGTGTCAGTGGACCGGTAGCATCAACATGACAAAGTAACAGCGTGTCTGCAGTAATACAGATCAACACTACAAGATGAATGCAAATGACTTGCTCTGATCGCCCAAATACAATCAAATATTTAGCAGTTTGATGATTTCCCTTGTTTGTTTGTTCACATGGCCTTACGGAAGTCACTCTGGGCGATGTCTCACATTCTGACAACTTGAGAAAGTTCTCGTGAAGTTTGTGAGACTGTGATGTGACAGACGGTGAGTGACTCTTCATCCGCTGAAAGATTTGTGGAGTCGAGTCCCATGAGAGACTGAGAGATGTGTCAGTGTCCTGAAGAACTTCAGCAGGAGCTGCTGCACATATAATCTGTTTTCACACACGGCTGTGGACTTCCAAACACACGTTCTCTGTTCTGTCCTTCACCGTACCTTTAAATCCACTCATTTCTTCTGATGGTTCTTGGTTGGTTTGTCTCAGAGTTGGGGAGTAAATAACTAAAGTCGTTCGCTGCTAACTCAACGACATGTTTCAGCAGCATGACATATCAAAGAGCTATTTACAGCAAAACCGCAGCTGCACATCAGTCAGAACAGAGGGCCATTTGGTTGCATATAGTGCTCGAGGCCAAATTGACGTCACAGTACCAGCAGCAGTTGTGGGGATTGCCCGCTAACATCCGCCGGTCTAAAATAAGACCGTTGAGGCGATTAGCATGACACTCGCAGCGGCTGATTGAGGCATCTGGACTCCAGTGCCACAGGTGAAGTCATTTGTACACATGAATAAGAATGACAGCCTGACAATGAGAGGATGCCGCGACTCAAGGGTGACGAGTGTGTCATTATCTGCAGGAGATTCCTTCAAGATATATCATTACACAAAGAGCTGTATACTATTGACCAATGAGAGCTCTGGAAGAAGTCCCCTGCTTCTGCTTCTCCTGAGAAAGGAACCTCACACGTGTCTCTTTCACAAGAGATCTCAACAAAGACATGTGACAAGTGTGCAATCAAAACTCATCATTTCTGACGTCAGAGATAACAATCATGAACTAAAAGCCACAAAACTCCAATTATGACTTCTATAAAGAGCAATAACTGAGCGAATACATTTTTCTCTGAGTGAGGAAGTGTTTGACTTTATTCGGCATATTCCAATATATTCATTACAAATGTCAAAGTCTCAGGACACGGGACTCAAGCCAGAGAACCGACACCGAGTCTGTGGCTGATAATCAGTATTCAGTGACCGCTCCACTGGCGCTCGGACACAAAGCGGACGAATGAATAAAGAAAGGGTTGTCATCAAGGGCAAGAGCTGGAGCACGGCAACCGCACTGAATTCAGACTCTCGTTCAACAACAGCTCCAGTTTCCCTGCTGAAATAAAATAATCCAATAGACAGCAAAGACTGCAGAGAACAGGAGCCAGAGAGACAGAAATTGATTTCCTGCATGTGCTGGCCACTGGAAATCATTATGTGGAGCCAGGACACAAAGAGAGACATGAAAGAAAAATGACAGGACTAAAGATACTAAAAATATTTTCTTCTGCTTATTTCTATTGTTCCTTTTGCTTTTTTGGATATTTTTCTTGTAAATTTCATGGGCAGCAGCAAAATTTACTCAAAATGGTAAAGGAAGGAAGAATGCTATTTCGTGTTTTGGGAGAAATTAAAATCAAAGGAGCATTTTACCCTGTGGAGCCTTTAGCCACGTCTTACCCTAATATATATATCTAAATATTTAAGCAATATCACACAAGCAAGAGTGCGATATTGCCCCATATCAGAACTGCTCTGATTCGGCCACAGGTAATTACAATAGTTTGCGACAGAATGCAAACTGTTGTTCAGGAATGTAAACGTACTGCTAAAGAACACAAACTATCGTCAGGAAATGCGACATATATTGCGACAGAATGCAAAAAGTTGTTCAGGAATGTAAATGTACCGCTAAAGAACACAAACCTTTGTCAGGAAATGCGAAAGATATTGCGACAGAATGCAAACTGTTGTGAGGGAATGTAAACATACCGCTAAAGAACACAAACCTTTGTCAGGAAATGCAAAAGATATTGCGACAGAATGCAAACTGTTGTGAGGGAATGTAAACGTACTGCTAAAGAACACAAACCTTTGTCAGGAAATGCAAAAGATATTGCGACAGAATGCAAACTGTTGTTCAGGAATGTAAACGTACCGCTAAAGAACACAAACCTTTGTCAGGAAATGCGAAAGATATTGCGACAGAATGCAAACTGTTGTGAGGGAATGTAAACGTACTGCTAAAGAACACAAACCTTTGTCAGGAAATGCGAAAGATATTGCGACAGAATGCAAACTGTTGTTCAGGAATGTAAATGTACCGCTAAAGAACACAAACCTTTGTCAGGAAATGCGAAAGATATTGCGACAGAATGCAAACTGTTGTGAGGGAATGTAAACGTACTGCTAAAGAACACAAACCTTTGTCAGGAAATGCAAAAGATATTGCGACAGAATGCAAACTGTTGTTCAGGAATGTAAATGTACCGCTAAAGAACACAAACCTTTGTCAGGAAATGCGAAAGATATTGCGACAGAATGCAAACTGTTGTGAGGGAATGTAAACGTACTGCTAAAGAACACAAACCTTTGTCAGGATATGCGAAAGATATTGCGACAGAATGCAAACTGTTGTTCAGGAATGTAAACGTACCGCTAAAGAACACAAACCTTTGTCAGGAAATGCGAAAGATATTGTGACAGAATGCAAACTGTTGTTCAGGAATGCAAACATACCGCTAAAGAACACAAACCTTTGTCAGGAAATGCGAAAGATATTGCGACAGAATGCAAACTGTTGTTCAGGAATGTAAACGTACTGCTAAAGAACACAAAATATTGTCAAGAAATGCGAAAGATATTGCGACAGAATGCAAACCGTTGTGCAGGAATGTAAACGTACTGCTGAAGAACACAAACTATTGTCAGGAAATGCGAAAGATATTGCAATAGAATGCAAACCGTTGCGCAGGAATGTAAACGTATTGCTAAAGAACACAAACTATTGTCAGGAAATGCGAAAGATATTGCGACAGAATGCAAACTGTTGCGCAGGAATGTAAACATACAAATAAAGAATGCAAACTATTGTCATGAAATGCAAAACGTATTGCGACAGAATGCAAACTGTTGTGCAGGAATGTAAACGCACTGCAAAAGAATGCAAACTATTGTCAGGAAATGCAAAACGTATTGCGACAGAATGCAAACTGTTGTGCAGGAATGTAAATCCACTGCTAAAGAATGCAAACTATTGTCAGGAAATGCTCAAAGTATTATGACAGAATGCAAACTGTTGTGCAGGAATGTAAACGTACTGCTAAGAATGCAAACTATTGTCAGGAAATCCAAAACATATTGCAACAGAATGCAAGCTGTTGTGCAGGAATGTAAACGTACTGCTAAAGAATGCCATCTATTGTCAGGAAATGCTAAACGTATTGCGACAGAATGCAAACTGTTGTGAGGGAATGTAAACATACTGCTAAAGAATGCTAACTATTGTCAGGAAATGCGAAACACATTGCGACAGAATGCAAACTGTTGTGAGAGAATGTAAACATACTAATAAAGAATGCGAACTATTGTCAGGAAATGCTAAACGTATTGCGACAGAATGCAAACTGTTGTGAGGGAATGTAAACGTACTGCTAAAGAATGCTAACTATTGTCAGGAAATTAAAAACATATTGTGACAGAATGCAATCTTTTGCGAGGGAATGTAAACGTACTGCTAAAGAATGCAAACTATTGTCAGGAAATGCAAAACGTATTGCGACAGAATGCAAACTGTTGTGCAGGAATGTAAACGCACTGCTAAAGAATGCAAACTATTGTCAGAAAATGCAAAACGTATTGCGACAGAATGCAAACTGTTGCGAGGGAATGTAAACGTACTGCTAAAGAATGCAAACTATAGTCAGGAAATGCAAAACGTATTGCGACAAAATGCAAACTGTTGTGCAGGAATGTAAATGCACTGCTAAAGAATGCAAACTATTGTCAGGAAATGCTCAAAATATTATGACAGAATGCAAACTGTTTTGCAGGAATGTAAACGTACTGCTAAAGAATGCGAAATATTGTCAGGAAATGCAAAACGTATTGCGACAGAATGCAAACTGTTGCGCAGAAATGTAAATGCACAGCTAAAGAATGCGAACTATTGTCAGGAAATGCTCAAAATATTATGACAGAATGCAAACTGTTGTGCAGAAATGTAAACATACTGCTAAAAAATGTGAACTATTGTCAGGAAATGCAAAACGTATTACGACAGAATGCAAACTGTTGTGAGGGAATGTAAACTTACTGCTAAAGAATGCGAACTATTGTCAGGAAATGCAAAACGTATTGCGACAGAATGCAAACTGTTGTGAGGGAATGTAAACGTACTGCTATAGAATGCAAACTATTGTCAGGAAATACTAAACGTATTGCGACAGAATGCAAACTGTTGTGAGGGAATGTAAACGTACTGCTAAAGAATGCAAACTATTGTCAGGAAATGCAAAACGTATTGCGACAGAATGCAAACTGTTGTGAGAGAATGTAAACGTACAGCTAAAGAATGCAAACTATTGTCAGGAAATGCAAAACGTATTGCGACAGAATGCAAACTGTTGTTCAGGAATGTAAACGTACCGCTAAAGAACACAAACCTTTGTCAGGAAATGCGAAAGATATTGCGACAGAATACAAACAGTTGTTCAGGAATGTAAACGTACCACTAAAGAACACAAACCTTTGTCAGGAAATGCGAAAGATATTGCGACAGAATGCAAACTGTTGTTCAGGAATGTAAACATACCGCTAAAGAACACAAACCTTTGTCAGGAAATGCAAAAGATATTGAGACAGAATGCAAACTGTTGTGAGGGAATGTAAACGTACCGCTAAAGAACACAAACCTTTGTCAGGAAATGCGAAAGATATTGCAATAGAATGCAAACCGTTGCGCAGGAATGTAAACGTACTGCTAAAGAACACAAACTATTGTCAGGAAATGCGAAAGATATTGTGACAGAATGCAAACTGTTGCGCAGGAATGTAAACATACAAATAAAGAATGCAAACTATTGTCATGAAATGCAAAACGTATTGCGACAGAATGCAAACTGTTGTGCAGGAATGTAAACGCACTGCAAAAGAATGCAAACTATTGTCAGGAAATGCAAAACGTATTGCGACAGAATGCAAACTGTTGCGCAGGAATGTAAATGCACTGCTAAAGAATGCAAACTATTGTCAGGAAATGCTCAAAATATTATGACAGAATGCAAACTGTTGTGCAGGAATGTAAACGTACTGCTAAAGAATGCAAAATATTGTCAGGAAATGCAAAACATATTGCAACAGAATGCAAACTATTGTGAGGGAATGTAAACATACTGCTAAAGAATGCTAACTATTGTCAGGAAATGCGAAACATATTGCGACAGAATGCAAACTGTTGTGAGAGAATGTAAACATACTAATAAAGAATGCAAACTATTGTCAGGAAATGCTAAACGTATTGCGACAGAATGCAAACTGTTGTGAGGGAATGTAAACGTACTGCTAAAGAATGCTAACTATTGTCAGGAAATTAAAAACATATTGTGACAGAATGCAATCTGTTGCGAGGGAATGTAAACGTACTGCTAAAGAATGCAAACTATTGTCAGGAAATTAAAAACATATTGTGACAGAATGCAAACTGTTGTTCAGGAATGTAAACGTACTGCTAAAGAATGCAAACTATTGTCAGGAAATGCAAAACATATTGCGACAGAATGCAAACTGTTGTGAGGGAATGTAAACGTACTGCTAAAGAATGCAAACTGTTGTCAGGAAATGTGAAATGTATTGCGACAGAATGCAAACTGTTGTTCAGGAATGTAAACGTACTGCTAAAGAATGCAAACTATTGTCAGGAAATGCAAAACGTATTGCGACAGAATGCAAACTGTTGTGCAGGAATGTAAACGCACTGCTAAAGAATGCAAACTACTGTCAGAAAATGCAAAACGTATTGCGACAGAATGCAAACTGTTGCACAGGAATGTAAACGCACTGCTAAAGAATGCAAACTATAGTCAGGAAATGCAAAACGTATTGCGACAAAATGCAAACTGTTGTGAGGGAATGTAAACGTACCGCTAAAGAACACAAACCTTTGTCAGGAAATGCGAAAGATATTGCAATAGAATGCAAACCGTTGCGCAGGAATGTAAACGTACTGCTAAAGAACACAAACTATTGTCAGGAAATGCGAAAGATATTGTGACAGAATGCAAACTGTTGCGCAGGAATGTAAACATACAAATAAAGAATGCAAACTATTGTCATGAAATGCAAAACGTATTGCGACAGAATGCAAACTGTTGCACAGGAATGTAAACGCACTGCTAAAGAATGCAAACTATAGTCAGGAAATGCAAAACGTATTGCGACAAAATGCAAACTGTTGTGCAGGAATGTAAATGCACTGCTAAAGAATGCAAACTATTGTCAGGAAATGCTCAAAATATTATGACAGAATGCTAACTGTTTTGCAGGAATGTAAACGTACTGCTAAAGAATGCAAAATATTGTCAGGAAATGCAAAACGTATTGCGACAGAATGCAAACTGTTGCGCAGAAATGTAAATGCACAGCTAAAGAATGAAAACTATTGTCAGGAAATGCTCAAAATATTATGACAGAATGCAAACTGTTGTGCAGGAATGTAAACGTACTGCTAAAAAATGCGAACTATTGTCAGGAAATGCAAAACGTATTACGACAGAATGCAAACTGTTGTGAGGGAATGTAAACGTACTGCTAAAGAATGCGAACTATTGTCAGGAAATGCAAAACGTATTGCGACAGAATGCAAACTGTTGTGAAGGAATGTAAACATACTGCTAAAGAACACAAAACTTTGTCAGGAAATGCGAAAGATATTGCGACAGAATGCAAACTGTTGTTCAGGAATGTAAACGTACTGCTAAAGAACACAAACTATTGTCGGGAAATGCGAAAGATATTGCGACAGAATGCAAACTGTTGTGAGGGAATGTAACCGTACTGCTAAAGAATGCAAACTATTGTCAGGAAATTAAAAACTTATTGCGACAGAATGCAAACTGTTGTGAGGGAATGTAAACGTACTGCTGAAGAACACAAACTATTGTCAGGAAATGCGAAAGATATTGCGACAGAATGCAAACTGTTGCGCAGGAATGTAAATGCACTGCTAAAGAATGCAAACTATAGTCAGGAAATGCAAAACGTATTGCGAAAAAATGCAAACTGTTGTGCAGGAATGTAAATGCACTGCTAAAGAATGCAAACTATTGTCAGGAAATGCTCAAAATATTATGACAGAATGCAAACTGTTTTGCAGGAATGTAAACGTACTGCTAAAGAATGCGAAATATTGTCAGGAAATGCAAAACGTATTGCGACAGAATGCAAACTGTTGCGCAGAAATGTAAATGCACAGCTAAAGAATGCAAACTATTGTCAGGAAATGCTCAAAATATTACGACAGAATGCAAACTGTTGTGCAGGAATGTAAACATACTGCTAAAAAATGCGAACTATTGTCAGGAAATGCAAAACGTATTACGACAGAATGCAAACTGTTGTCAGGGAATGTAAACGTACTGCTAAAGAATGCGAACTATTGTCAGGAAATTAAAAACATATTGTGACAGAATGCAAACTGTTGTGAGGGAATGTAAATGCACTGCTAAAGAATGCGAACTATTGTCAGGAAATGTGAAATGTATTGCGACAGATTGCAAACTGTTGTTCAGGAATGTAAACGTACTGCTAAAGAACACAAACCTTTGTCAGGAAATGCGAAAGATATTGCGACAGAATGCAAACTGTTGTTCAGGAATGTAAACGTACCGCTAAAGAACACAAACTATTGTCAGGAAATGCGAAAGATATTACGACAGAATGCAAACTGTTGTGAGGGAATGTAAACGTACTGCTAAAGAATGCGAACTATTGTCAGGAAATTAAAAACTTATTGCGACAGAATGCAAACTGTTGTGAGGGAATGTAAACGTACTGCTAAAGAACACAAACTATTCAAATCAAATCAAATCAAATCAAATCACTTTATTGTCAAGGAAATGTGAAATGTATTGCGACAGAATGCAAACTGTTGCACAGGAATGTAAACGTGCCGCTAAAGAACACAAACTATTGTCAGGAAATGCGAAAGATATTGCGACAGAATGCAAACTGTTGCGCAGGAATGTAAATGCACTGCTAAAGAATGCAAACTATAGTCAGGAAATGCAAAACGTATTGCGACAAAATGCAAACTGTTGTGCAGGAATGTAAATGCACTGCTAAAGAATGCAAACTATTGTCAGGAAATGCTCAAAATATTATGACAGAATGCAAACTGTTTTGCAGGAATGTAAACGTACTGCTAAAGAATGTGAAATATTGTCAGGAAATGCAAAACGTATTGCGACAGAATGCAAACTGTTGCGCAGAAATGTAAATGCACAGCTAAAGAATGCAAACTATTGTCAGGAAATGCTCAAAATATTACGACAGAATGCAAACTGTTGTGCAGGTATGTAAACATACTGCTGAAGAACACAAACTATTGTCAGGAAATGCGAAAGATATTGCGACAGAATGCAAACTCTTGCGCATGAATGTAAACGTACTAATAAAGAATGCAAACTATTGTCAGGAAATGCAAAACGTATTGCGACATAATGCAAACTTTTGCGAGGGAATGTAAACGTACTGCTAAATAACACAAACTATTGTCAGGAAATACAAAAGATATTGCGACAGAATGCAAACTGTTGCGCAGGAAATGCAAAACTTATTGCGACAGAATGCAAACTGTTGTGCAGCAATGTAAATGTAATGCTAAAGAACACAAACTACCATCAGGAAATGTGAAATATATTGCGACAGAATGCAAACTGTTGCGCAGGAATGTAACACACTGCTAAAGAATTCAAACTATAGTCAGGAAATGCAAAACGTATTGCGACAAAATGCAAACTGTTGTGCAGGAATGTAAATGCACTGCTAAAGAATGCAAACTATTGTCAGGAAATGCTCAAAATATTATGACAGAATGCAAACTGTTTCGCAGGAATGTAAACTTACTGCTAAAGAATGCGAAATATTGTCAGGAAATGCAAAACGTATTGCGACAGAATGCAAACTGTTGCGCAGAAATGTAAATGCACAGCTAAAGAATGCAAACTATTGTAAGGAAATGCTCAAAATATTACGACAGAATGCAAACTGTTGTGCAGGAATGTAAACATACTGCTAAAAAATGCGAACTATTGTCAGGAAATGCAAAACGTATTACGACAGAATGCAAACTGTTGTGAGGGAATGTAAACGCACTGCTAAAGAATGCGAACTATTGTCAGGAAATTAAAAACATATTGTGACAGAATGCAAACTGTTGTTCAGGAATGTAAACGTACTGCTAAAGAATGCAAACTATTGTCAGGAAATTAAAAACATATTGTGACAGAATGCAAACTGTTGTGAGGGAATGTAAACATACTGCTATAGAATGCAAACTATTGTCAGAAAATGCAAAACGTATTGCGACAGAATGCAAACTGTTGTTCAGGAATGTAAACATACCGCTAAAGAACACAAACTATTGTCAGGAAATGCGAAAGATATTACGACAGAATGCAAACTGTTGTGAGGGAATGTAAACGTACTGCTAAAGAATGCGAACTATTGTCAGGAAATTAAAAACTTATTGCGACAGAATGCAAACTGTTGTGAGGGAATGTAAACGTACTGCTAAAGAACACAAACTATTGTCAGGAAATGTGAAATGTATTGCGACAGAATGCAAACTGTTGCGCAGGAATGTAAACTGAGTAATAAAGAATGCAAACTATTGTCCGGAAATGCAAAACTTATTGCGACAGAATGCAAACTGTTGTGCAGCAATGTAAACGTAATGCTAAAGAACACAAACTATCATCAGGAAATGTGAAAGATATTGCGATAGAATGCAAACTGTTGCGCAGGAATGTAAGGCACTGCTAAAGAATTCAAACTATTGTCAGGAAATGCGAAAGATATTGCGACAGAATGCAAACTCTTGCGCATGAATGTAAACGTACTAATAAAGAATGCAAACTATTGTCAGGAAATGCAAAACGTATTGCGACATAATGCAAACTTTTGCGAGGGAATGTAAACGTACTGCTAAATAACACAAACTATTGTCAGGAAATACAAAAGATATTGCGACAGAATGCAAACTGTTGCGCAGGAAATGCAAAACTTATTGCGACAGAATGCAAACTGTTGTGCAGCAATGTAAATGTAATGCTAAAGAACACAAACTACCATCAGGAAATGTGAAATATATTGCGACAGAATGCAAACTGTTGCGCAGGAATGTAACACACTGCTAAAGAATTCAAACTATAGTCAGGAAATGCAAAACGTATTGCGACAAAATGCAAACTGTTGTGCAGGAATGTAAATGCACTGCTAAAGAATGCAAACTATTGTCAGGAAATGCTCAAAATATTATGACAGAATGCAAACTGTTTCGCAGGAATGTAAACTTACTGCTAAAGAATGCGAAATATTGTCAGGAAATGCAAAACGTATTGCGACAGAATGCAAACTGTTGCGCAGAAATGTAAATGCACAGCTAAAGAATGCAAACTATTGTAAGGAAATGCTCAAAATATTACGACAGAATGCAAACTGTTGTGCAGGAATGTAAACATACTGCTAAAAAATGCGAACTATTGTCAGGAAATGCAAAACGTATTACGACAGAATGCAAACTGTTGTGAGGGAATGTAAACGCACTGCTAAAGAATGCGAACTATTGTCAGGAAATTAAAAACATATTGTGACAGAATGCAAACTGTTGTTCAGGAATGTAAACGTACTGCTAAAGAATGCAAACTATTGTCAGGAAATTAAAAACATATTGTGACAGAATGCAAACTGTTGTGAGGGAATGTAAACATACTGCTATAGAATGCAAACTATTGTCAGAAAATGCAAAACGTATTGCGACAGAATGCAAACTGTTGTTCAGGAATGTAAACATACCGCTAAAGAACACAAACTATTGTCAGGAAATGCGAAAGATATTACGACAGAATGCAAACTGTTGTGAGGGAATGTAAACGTACTGCTAAAGAATGCGAACTATTGTCAGGAAATTAAAAACTTATTGCGACAGAATGCAAACTGTTGTGAGGGAATGTAAACGTACTGCTAAAGAACACAAACTATTGTCAGGAAATGTGAAATGTATTGCGACAGAATGCAAACTGTTGCGCAGGAATGTAAACTGAGTAATAAAGAATGCAAACTATTGTCCGGAAATGCAAAACTTATTGCGACAGAATGCAAACTGTTGTGCAGCAATGTAAACGTAATGCTAAAGAACACAAACTATCATCAGGAAATGTGAAAGATATTGCGATAGAATGCAAACTGTTGCGCAGGAATGTAAGGCACTGCTAAAGAATTCAAACTATTGTCAGGAAATGCGAAAGATATTGCGACAGAATGCAAACTGTTGTGCAGGAATGTAAACATACTGCTAAAGAACAGAAACTTCTGTCAGGAAATGTGAAACATATTGCAACAGAATGCAAACTGTTTCGAGGGAATGTAAACGTACTAAGAACACAAACTATTGTCAGGAAATGCTAAATATATTGCGACAGAATGCAAACTGTTGTGAGGGAATAAAAACATACTGCTGAAGAACACAAACTATTGTCAGGAAATGCAAAATGTACTGCTAAAGAATGAAAACTATTTTCAGGAAATGCCAAACGTATTGCGACAGAATGCAAACTGTTGCGAGGGAATGTAAACGTACTGCTAAAGAATGCAAACTATTGTCAGGAAATGCGAAACGTATTGCGACAGAATGCAAACTGTTGTGAGGGAATGTAAACGTACTGCTAAAGAATGCAAACTATTGTCAGGAAATGCGAAACGTATTGCAACAGAATGCAAACTGTTGTGAGGGAATGTAAACGTACTGCTAAAGAATGCAAACTATTGTCAGGAAATGCGAAACGTATTGCGACAGAATGCAAACTGTTGCGCAGGAATGTAAACTGAGTAATAAAGAATGCAAACTATTGTCCGGAAATGCAAAACTTATTGCGACTGAATGCAAACTGTTGTGCAGCAATGTAAACGTAATGCTAAAGAACACAAACTATCATCAGGAAATGTGAAAGATATTGCGACAGAATGCAAACTGTTGTGAGGGAATGTAAACGTACTGCTAAAGAATGCAAACTATTGTCAGGAAATGCGAAACGTATTGCGACAGAATGCAAACTGTTGTGAGGGAATGTAAACGTACTGCTAAAGAATGCAAACTATTGTCAGGAAATGCAAAACGTATTGCGACAGAATGCAAACTATTGTTAGGAAATGCAAAACGTGTTGCGACAGAATGCAAACTGTTGCGAGGGAATGTAAACGTACTGCTAAAGAATGCAAACTATTGTCAGAAAATGCAAAACGTATTGCGACAGAATGCAAACTGTTGTGAGGGAATGTAAACGTACTGCTAAAGAATGCAAACTATTGTCAGGAAATGCAAAACGTATTGCGACAGAATGCAAACTATTGTTAGGAAATGCAAAACGTGTTGCGACAGAATGCAAACTGTTGCGAGGGAATGTAAACGTACTGCTAAAGAATGCAAACTATTGTCAGAAAATGCAAAACGTATTGCGACAGAATGCAAACTGTTGTGAGGGAATGTAAACGTACATTGGGAATTGGGCATTCCAAATTGGGAAGGAAAAAAAAACATGTTACGTCAGAACACAAACTGTTGCGAGAGAATGCAAAACTTATTTCAAAAGAATGCAAACTATTGAAAGGGAATGCCAAACATTGGGACAGAACACAAACATATTGCGACAGAATGCAAACTACTGTGGGGGAATACTAAATTACACAAAACTTGAAATATGTGGTCACTATGAACTCTACCGAGCAGCTTAGGCTAGTTTTAGCTGTTGTTCCAGTTGAGGAATGGCACCCAGGTCTGAATATCACCCCAAAAAGTCAAAGCAACATTTGTTATCAGCATTATTGATGTTGTGTTCCATCCAAAGTGTCATGCCGAGACCACTGGAGGAGTGCTAGTACAGACGCTAACATGTCGTTAGTGACTCTGTGATGCAGAAACAAGGCAGATGGTGTGTACTTCTCTCCAACTGTTGATTACAGTTGAGTCGTAAAAACACCCTGAACAAATGTCTGTTTCATATCGCTCCTGGTGAATAAAGCACACAACAAACAAACAGCTGTAAAAGTGATACGCTGCTGTCTAAACCCTCACATATTTTCATTCCTGTCAAAAATTAATAACTCCGCTTGAGTGAATAAGTTATTTTTTTGTCTCACTCAGTTTAACAGCAAAACAAGTCTGCAAGTATTGCAGTGAGATAGGCTTAATGTAAAAGCAACTGTTTCTCAGTCGTGTGGTCCGTGCTCAGATGCTCCAGAGCATTCTTCCAGAAGGTAATGGGCAGAACAATCCAGTGGAGGGATGAGAGCTGTCCTTCACAATGTATGTTGCTCTTCTTAAGCACCACACTGTGTGGATGTCCATCACAAAGAGATGACTGGACCCGGTGATGTTCTGAGCAGTCTTCCTCTGTAGGTCCTTCCTGCCAGCAGCAGAGCAGCTTCCAGACCACACAGTGATGTTACTGGTCAGAATGATCTCCACCACACACCTGCAGAAGTTCATCAGGATGGATGCACATACCAGCCTTCTTGAGTCTCCTAAGGAAGTGGAGCCACTGTTATGCTTTCTTCGCTAAGGAGATGGAGTTCTGGCTCCAGGTGAAGTCCTCAGTGATGTGATTTAAAGTTTTGGACCATTTCCACTGCTGCGTCCACCGTGCAGAGGGGAGTGGACCACAGGATACTTTCTGAAGTCAACAATCATCTCCTTTGTCTTGCAGATATTAAGGGATAGATTGCCGTCTCTGCACCACAGCTCCCTCACTGTATGGTGACTCGTTGTTATGAGTGATGAGCCTCAACACTGTTGTGTCATCAGCAAACTTGATGTAATTGTTCTGGTGCTTGGTGACACAGTCATGGGTGAGCAGCGTGAACAGTAGTGGGCTGAGACCCTTGAGGGGCTCCAGTGTTCAGAGTGAGAGACTGTGATGTGAGATCATGGATTCGAACTGCCTGAGATCTGTTTGTCACAAAGTCCAGCTGGGTTTCATGGCTGGGGTGCTGTTAGATGTCTCAAAGCGTGCATATAAATTGTTCAGTGCAGCAGGCAGGGAGGGGTTGTCAGCAGGTGCGGCGCTGTGACTGTTGCTTTTGTAGTCCGTGACTTCCTTTAACCCCTTCAGCAAGCGCTGGAACTCTAAATGGATCTATTGAAGTGTTGTTTAATACCAACCTGTTCTCACAGAATCACGTTACTATGTTTGCAGAATGACACACACACACACACACACCCTCAAACTGAATATGTGAGTGATGCATGAGCTGATTTGGTAACTGCATGTACAATTCAAAGATAACTTGTGTCTTTGAAGCTGCTGTCCTTTTGGCCGGTCTAACTGCAATTGTTTGAGTTTTAGTATATGGCCGTGCATCTGAGATGAGGTGAACTCTGGTGAAACCGTGCAAAAGCCTGCAATACATCATTCCCATTCTGTTTGATGAACATATAAGAGAATATGATTATATGAGTGTGTGAGCTTCAGAGCTCTTCTTTCAAACACAAATCCTGCACACCTGTAGATACAATCCACACACTACTTTCAACTACCAGCCATCAGATGAAAACATGAGCAACATGAAACCACTCCGAACTGAAGAACTGATGATTCTGCTGGCAATAATTTACTGTAGGTGAAGCCCTTCATACATATTAAACTGTCACTGTCTGTATTAGTTATTTGACTGCAGCGCTGTACCGATATTCCTCAAATAATCCATTTTTAAGGAGTTAAGACCTGTGCAGCAGCACGGGGGAATTGTCTGGTGGAGGCCGATTATATATATATATATATATACTGTCATTTAAGAGTTAGGAGGTTAAGTCATGCACTAAATAGGGAGCAAGGGAGCATCCTATAGCTCTCTATGCAGTTAAGTGCGTTCACTCCTAAAATCTCAACATGTTTGACACACATGGGACAATGATCATCAGTACATAGATTCACCATTTATAATGGATCATTTTATTTGAACATGATTGACAGTGATTGGATGATGCTGGACATTACTTTCAATATGAGTTAATTATGATCATTTCTGATGTAATGTCTGTAATGTCTCATAAACATGAATAATCAACAGGAAATATAAACATTTTGATACAAAATAATCAGACTTTCTATAGCTTAATGTTATTTAAATTTTCACAACCTATTCCTGCTGTCCACATATGAGGACATTAATCTTTAGGACAATATTTGCTCTATATTTTTTTGTTTGCTTGTTTATTAGTTGCTACTAGTTACAGATCAAAAAGGGAAGTGGAAAATGCACACTGGTGATTTTAATGTTTACATTCACAGGTGACACATGAAGTGATGTATGTCTATATACAGTATAAATAAGAGCAGGTAATATAACAGAATGCAGTATCTGCTGTAAGTGTTTCACATTCCTGTGAGGAGCTACAGAGAAAGAGCAACACAAGAATCAGACACAAAGACAGTTTCGAATAAATGTTTGAGGAAAATGTCTTTGTTTCTTTCATCTTCCTCTAAAACTAAAATAAATCTCAAAACAAACCCTTGATCTTGAGGTTAATATTTAAATGAGCCCTTCATTTGCATATGAACAATGCTTCAGTGATTTTGACAAACATCTGAGCTCATTGTTCATTTCAAAACGTTCAGCTATATAAATTGAACTGCAGCAATCTCTTTGTGAGTGCAGCTTCAATCTCTCTGCATCTGTATGCACGACACTTCAGCTATTGCCTTCACAATAACTCACAGGATAGAGAGGAGCGTCTCTTGTCCACTGCGTGTCCACTGCACTCTAGAGATGGACAGATTTGCTGGACGTGTCTGAAATGAAGCACTGCAGCAGAGCTGCATCACTTTAGGACACGGCACAGGTATCAAACACAGCGCGCATCAATGCGGTTCAGGTTACAGTACACACAACGTTACCAAGGTTTTTATCTTCTTCAAGAATGAACCACGCTAGAGTAAAATAAAAATGTCCTTTAATAATGGAAATAAAAGCGAGTTGTACTCTGTGGCTGAAATCTGAGCAGCCTCCGGAGGCGTATCTGGGTGCCGCTGACAGACGGCGGTGACGGCATGCATTCATAGAAAACATTTTTGAATTTTAAACACGCCATGTTGTCCACCAGACGCATCCGGTGTGCGCCCCCCCTTCAGACGGTCATTTTCTAATCAATATTTCATACTGTGTAATAAGCAGGATAATGTACAGTCAGCCGGTTATCACAAAATAAACCCCTTCAGACTGATACGAGTCTCTGCTTCACATCGGGGTCCTGATCACCCTGTCGGGATTATTGTGCAATAACAACCGGCTGACTCTACAGTTTCACTTATGCAATACCATCCCAATGGTGAAGCATGGTGGTGGCAGCATCATGCTGTGGGGATGTGTTCAGCGGCAGGGACTGAAGGAAATCTGAACCCTGCAAAACACAGAGATATCCTTATTGAACACTTGGTCCAGAGCGCTCAGGACCTCAGACTGGGCCGAAGGTTCACCTTCCAGCAGGACAATGACCCAAAACACACAGCCAAGACAACACAAGAGTGGCTTCAGGACAACTCTGTGAATGTCCTAGAGTGGCCCAGCCAGAGCCCGGACCTGAACCCAATCGAACATCTCTGCAGAGATCTGAAAATGATGGTCCACTGGCAGTCCCTATCCAACCTGACAGAGCTTGAGAGGATCAGCAGAGAAGAATGGCAGAAAATCCCCAAATCCAGGTGTGTAAAGCTTGTCGCATCATACACAAAAAGACTCGAGGCTGTAATCGCTGCCAGAAGTGCTTCAACTAAGTACTGAGTAAGGGTCTGAATACTGTCAATGTGATATTTAAGAGTTTTCTTTTGAATACATTTGCAAAGTAATCAAAAATCTGGTTTTTGCTTTCTCATTATGGGGTATGGAGCATAATATATAAATCAAAATAAAGCATTTTAGCATAAGGCTGCAACATAACAAAATACTCTCTGAATGCTAGTAGAGCAGAAATGACTTCTTCACCTTTAACATCTCATTACATTTGCTTCCACATACTGAATGTTTCAGCTGAGCAACAGGAACATAATCCACCTCTAAAACAGCAAACACGACTGGCCTGCAAAGACAAAACATTACGGCCGTCTGCTCCTGAAGACAGTAAGCGGCCTGTGGCACGTAATTAAGGAGCGTTAAACTGCCGTTTGAGCTTTTCCATTCACTAAGAGCCGTCAGCCTCTCGCTGTTCACCTGCACTCTGACAGCGCCTGATAACTTCAGTTTGAGCGATAGAAAAGACAAACACACGTGTCTTATCGCCTCGGGCGACCGCCACGTCCGCCCATTGTTTATTGGCGTGTGGTAATGGA
>JAVLUX010000002.1:175000-202500 GCA_032164185.1 Moxostoma hubbsi | reverse complement strand
TGAGTGTGTGTGTGTGTGAGTGTGTGTGTGTGAGTGTGTGTGTGTGTGTGTGAGTGTGTGAGTGTGTGTGTGTGTGTGTGTGTGTAAAATCCATACTGCACAGCCCCTCAACATTCTGAAACCCATTTAAGAGCTTCACATCGATCACTGATCTGACAGGAGTGGAAACTCCTGACTCTTGATGGAGCGACTGAAGATCCGGAGACAGTAACAGACTCTCACAGATGCTGTATGTAAGATCTGCAGCGGGCAGAACACTTCTATGGGTGAAACCAGGAGAGTTTGGAGGAAAATGAAAGTCAAAGATTTCAGATAATTATTTCATGTTTTATGTGTGTTTGACATGAGCAGTCATCCCAGCAGAGTGGAAACTGGGGGAGTGTGTGGTTTCACGACATGATTTCACATTACTGGGCCGTGTTTGGAGATGGAGACAGGTAGAGCTCTAGGTTTAGGCTCAATTCATGGGTTCAGTTCCCAAAGAACACACACACACACAGTACGTTGGCATGCACTTTAAAAGTGTTATTTCAGTCAGACTAAAACAATAATTCATCTTTTTAAAATGTTTTTTAAACACTTTGATCCAACTACAATTGAACTGGCTAATAATCGGACTAAGAGGCTTGACATTATCATTCTTGTGTCAGGTGTACTCGGACAGATGGAGACTGTAGCTCGATTATAACTGCACATGGAAACAATGACAGACAGATACAAGTGAAGGAAGGTCTGTGACATGAATTACACACAGTCAAACATGCATTTCTATATATATATATATATATATATATATATATATATATATATATATGTGATGAGGAGGAGGGGGGGCATGGATCAGCTGATCGGAGGGAGAGTGAGATAAGGGGCAGCCGGAGACGCCTGTTACAGAGAGAGAGACGCACTCGACCGCATTGCATATGTGTTTGTTTATGTTTGTTTTATGATGAGTTTCTTATTAAACTTTATGTTTACTGTTCAGACTCCTCCTTGCCCATCCTTTACCTGTGACATCATCGTTTTAACCCATATAAACCCATTTTATAGTGTATATGTCAAGGTTAAGCATATTTAAATACATCTAATTGAAATGATTATTATTATTTTACTATTTACAAGATGTTTTACTGCTTTTTTTCAGTTCCTCACAGACACCATATAAAATCCATGACATGGGAAACTGGTTTTATCTGGATCTTCCAGCTTGTAAACTGAGAGAATGATCTGGAAGCAAGAATGGATTTGATAGAGAGTTCTCATGTGTTATTTCCCCTTTAACCAGAAGAGAAATCAAACGCGCCTCATCAAGCACTGCTTTAATTACGCTAGTGAAATGTGAAGGGCAGACTCTCCGTGGGTTGCCAGATGTGCCCTCATAACCCCTGAGCGGGGTGAAAACAGAGGTGATGGCGTCTCATCGGGTAATTACACACAGTAAAACAGTTTCTGAGCTCACACACGCACCCTCAGGAGCAACCAATCACATGTGGCCAGAGAGAGAAATGCATCATGGGTGTTTTATGGGTGTGGATTCGCCCTCATGTCATCTGAAACTATAAGTTTAAAGAGGGAACATTCTGTCCTCCTGAAGGCTGTTTATATATACAGTATATATGCAGTTGAAGTCAGTTTACATACATTTAAACTCAGTTTGTCACAATTCCTGGCATTTAATGGTAGAAAACATTCCCTGTCTTGGGTCAGTTTGGATCACTACTTTATTTTAAGAATGTTAAATGTCAGAATAATAGTCGAGAGAAGTGAACACACACTTTGTTAGTATTTGGCCTCATTGCCTTTAAATTGTTTAACTTGGGTCAAATGTTTTGGGAATCCTTCCAGAAGCTTCTCACAATAAGTTTCTGGAATTTTGTCCCATTCCTCCAGACAGAACTGGAGTAACTGAGTCAGGTTTTTCGACCTCCTTGCTCACACACGCTTTTTCAGTTCTGCCCATTTCTATGGGATTGAGGTAAGGGCTTTGTGATGCCGCTCCAATACCTTGACTTTGTTGTCCTTAAGCCATTTTGCCACAACTTTGGGGGTATGTTTGGGGTCATTGTCCATTTGGAAGACCCATTTGTGACCGAGCTTTAACTTCCTGTCTGATGTCTTGAGATGTTGCATCAATATATCTACATAATGTTAATTCCTCATGATGTCATCTATTTTGTGAAGTGCACCAGTCCCTCCTGCAGCAAACCCCCCCCCACAACATGATGCTGCCACCCCCACAACATGATGCTGCACCCCCATGCTTCACTGTTGGGATGGTGTTCTTCAGCTGGCAAGCCTCACCCTTCCCCCCCCCCAAACCTTTCGAAGGTCATTACGGCCAAACAGTTCAGACCAGAGGACATTTCTCAAAAACTAAGATCTTTGTCCCCATGTGCACTTGCAAACTGTAGTCTGGCTTTATTATGGTGGTTTTGGAGCAGCGGCTTCTTCCTTGCTGAGCACCTTCAGGTGATGTCCATATAGGACTCGTTTTGCTGTGGATCTAGATACTCGTCTACCTGTTTCCTCCAGCATCTTCACAAGGTCCTTTGCTGTTGTTCTGGGATTGATTTGCACTTTTCACACAAACTACGTTCATCTCTAGGAGACAGAATGCGTCTCCTTCCTGAGCGGTGTGATGGCTGTGTGGTCACATGATGGCGTCTCCTTCCTGAGCGGTATGATGACTGTGTGGTCACATGATGGCGTCTCCTTCCTGAGCGGTATGATGACTGTGTGGTCACATGATGGCGTCTCCTTCCTGAGCGGTGTGATGTCTGTGTGGTCACATGATGGCATCTCCTTCCTGAGCGGTAGATGTCTGTGTGGTCACATGATGGCGTCTCCTTCCTGAGCGGTATGATGACTGTGTGGTCACATGATGGCGTCTCCTTCCTGAGCGGTATGATGACTGTGTGGTCACATGATGGCGTCTCCTTCCTGAGCGGTATGATGGCTGTGTGGTCACATGATGGCGTCTCCTTCCTGAGCGGTATGATGGCTGTGTGGTCACATGATGGCGTCTCCTTCCTGAGTGGTATGATGACTGTGTGGTCACATGATGGCGTCTCCTTCCTGAGTGGTATGATGTCTGTGTGGTCACATGATGGTGTCTCCTTCCTGAGTGGTATGATGGCTGTGTGGTCACATGATGGCGTCTCCTTCCTGAGCGGTATGATGACTGTGTGGTCACATGATGGCGTCTCCTTCCTGAGCGGTGTGATGACTGTGTGGTCACATGATGGCGTCTCCTTCCTGAGCGGTATGATGACTGTGTGGTCACATGGTGTTTATACTTGTGTACTATTGTTTGTACAGATGAATGTGGCACCTTCAGGTGTTTGGAAATTGCTCCCAAGGATGAACCAGACTTATTCTGGTATATGTAGGCTGATTTCTTTTGATGTTCCCATGATGTCAAGCAAAGAGGCACTGAGTTTGAAGGCCTTAAAATACATCCGCAGGTACACCTCCAGTTCAGTACACCTCCTATCAGAAGCTAATTGTCTAAAGGCTTGACATAATTTTCTGGAATTTTCCAAGCTGCTTAAAGGCACAGTTAACTTAGTGTTTGTAAACTTCTGACCCACTGGAATTGTGATTATAGTCAATTACAAGTGAAAGAATCGGTCTGTAAACAATTGATGGAATAATTACTTGTGTCATGCATAAAGTAGAAAACTATAGTTTGCTAATATTAAATCAGTGGAGTGGTTACAAATGAGTTTTAATGACTTCAACCTAAGTGTATGTAAACATCTGAAAATCCATAAAATTGAATCTTAAATAATCTAAATGTTTTTTCTCTTGTATTAAGCATAAACCCCAAGGAATTCTGCTGGATTTCCCTGAAACAACACTAAATATCGCAGGCCATTCTGAAGAACAAAACTTTTAAGACAAAAGTGTTATAACACACTATCATCGGATCATAATTTGATTAATTACTGGTGCCAAGATCAAGAGAATATATAAACGAATGTCACATTTAAACAGAAGTGCATGCCGCAGCACTAAACCAGCACAGATTTAACTGGATTGTGAGTGTTTCCTGAATTAGACACAAGTTCGCTGAATAACGTTGTGCATGCAAAAGTGACACAACTCTTTACACAAAAGTGAATGTAACGATATCAATATCTACTGTACAGTGAGAACACACATTCATTCTGACATCACACGGTAACCAGTAATCCACAATGTTCCTCTGCTGATCCTGAGGGAAGAAACGCTCCAGGGACTTCTGAATCGTATTCCCTCTTAGATGACAGATTTATTCTAGAGGTTTCTACCTCTCTTGTCCAGCTCAAAGGAGGAGATAATGAGAAAAATGAGAACGATCTCTCTCTGTCAGGTCATCTAAAGGTTGATTGTGAGTTCTCATGTGATATTCAGAGCGTGAGGTCTCTGTTCTCATTATGAATGTGAAGTCAAAGGCTTGACAGAAAGACAAAGAGCAACTTTCCCCACGTAATGAGGGACACCGTTGCTGAGAGAACACAAACATTATGAGAGCTCTTATTCTAAAGGAATATTACAGGTTATTTATGACTTAAACTCAAAGTAGATGATTGTATGAGTGCACATTTCTGTCCCTTATATGTTTGTGTGGACATTGTTCCTGTGGGTGGAGTTTGCTTTATACAATTTTAGGCCATTTTCAATTCAGTTGAAAGATCTAAACCTGTCCGATACTGTACTTCCATCCTCACCAAATGTGTGTCCGATGATCTTAAGGCAATGCGGATCAAGAGATCTTTTAATAACATAAATGTTCTCATCGTTGTGTTCATGGATGAATTCGACAGCGAATTCATTAACATGCGAATGCATTAACATGAAACATGGCTTACAACGGGACGAGCAACTCTGTGGAGAAAACTATGATTAATATTGTCAACACTCTTCATAAATTCACCATGTAATGTTATGTTACAGTTATTGTTTGACATCCCTCCATCATCAGTGAAATACTGTGCATGTGTGTCCTGTCCGTTGATGTACACTATCACATATGGAATATTCATGAGAAATGGTCAAGACATCAACACAGTCTTTGTCAGAGTTCAGGAGTACATTAATAAATACACATCAAAGCACTGTCTGTATCCAGATTAAAACAGCAGAAACACTAATCAAATTCATTTGCAAACGAACACAACAATACTAATGAACTGATGAGAGACTCTTAAACAACAGCATATAGAGAGAATGAGCGTGTCTGTGTGTGTGTGTGTGTGTGTGTGTCAGTGTGTGTGTGTGATCAATGTGAGATGTTAAAGATCAGCAGTATTGACTGTCAGACACTCAGTGAGAGAACCTACCGACAGAGATCAAGAACATGATTCAAGACACGAACGGAACAATATGACAACTACTACTACACACACACACACACACACACACACACACACACACACACACACACACACACACACACACACACTCACACTCACACTCTCACACACACTCTCTCACACACACACACACACACACACACACACACACTCACACACACACACACACAAACACACACACACACACTCACACTCACACTCTCACACACACTCTCTCACACACACACACACACACACTCACACTCTCACACACACACACACACACACACACTCACACACACACACACACACACTCACACTCACACTCTCACACACACTCTCTCACACACACACACACACACACACACACTCACACTCACACAAACAAGCACACACACAAACACACACACACACTCACACACACACACATGCCAGTGTGTGTCTAGATTTCACTCAGCAATCAATTAATCCAGAGAATCCATGAGGGAGCCATTCAAAAACCAATTAATCAGCACAATAAATCAGCCAATTAACAGATGACATGAGATGAGCATTAAATTAGCCGCAGTAACAGATAATGAAGCGGCTGGTGTAGTGTTATGAGTCCTGTCCACCGTCACTACTGATAACAGCACAATCCACACGTGTCTATCTTCATGTAGTTCAGGGGTCTCACCGCTGGTCTAATATTTGGGATGTTGTTGCCCCTCCTGGTGTAATACTGCATTCTGCCCAGTGGAGCCGTTACACAACCGCGGTCACACCCGCTACATCTATTAATACCAGCAGAAGTTTTGATGAAACAGGACAAGTGTCAACGCCTGACATCTGACATGGAGAGCAGTATAATGAATAAATGCCTTTATCTCTTAAACCTGTAGTCAAATCTGATCATTGTAACAACTCCAGCTGTTGCCATGTTACAGACACGGCGGTGTGAGCGTTCAGCGAGAATGAGACGGCAGTGTGTTGGTACTCACGATCGCTGCAGTATGAGCCTCCGTAGGACGTCATGGTGCAATCACAAGAGAAGCCCTCCCACTGCTGCAGACACACCCCCTGATGATGGCACGAGTCCTCCGTACATGTCGTGCTGGGTCCTGCACACACACGGGAACAAAAGAATGTCATGTTAATTGCAGCAGGTAATTAGAACCAAAATAATGAGTGAATACAGCACAATGTTCACCAAAGAGAGGGTGCATGATGCAGCGCCACCCAGTGTTCTCAAGCTCTTATCTGATTGGTTGGTCCACTAGTGTCTAGATCTCGTCACCTCACAACATTAGTGAGGCTTGATTACAGTCCAGACAAGTTCAAATGCTTTCTATCTTGTGTTGTGTCAAACACAGTAAGAGATGTTCCTTATAGATTCCTGATCTTTTTCCATCATTGATGATGCTCAGAGGAGAAATATGTGAGTCGAGCTCACCTGCTGGAAGAATGAACATCATCTTTAAATGCATTGAACTGCAGTCAGTTATTATCTTCACATGAGACACAGTGCTGCACATTTCACGTTTCATCACATCTGAGGTTCTTCAGTGCTCTTGGTTCATTCATCTTCTCTGAAGTGATTTAACCCACAGCGTAACAGAAACGCAATGTTTGTTTAAACTGCAAGCAGCTACACATACAGTGACAATAGCTTTGCTTTGTGCTCAATGACTCAATTAAATGAAATCTTTGAAGCGTGATTGTATATTAATGTAATGGACTGTTTCTAATCACGTTCTAATGAATCGTCTGTGAGGGACGACACAGGAAGATAAAACGAACTCAAGTGTGACTGGATTAATTCTAATCAGACAGGTGCATGTGTAGATGCGTGCAAGAGTGTTAGCAATGAGGAAACTTCAAGACATTTGACATAAGGAGCCGTGGATTGACGTATGAGAGAGAGACAGTGTCTGTTGCTTCATACTCTCTCTGTGAAGTGTCTTCCAGCTGTGGAAACATCTGTGCAGCCATAATATAACATCATCAGGCAGGTCTGTTATGTTATTCTAACTTCACTGGACTGATGCATTTTGTGCAGGCAGAGGCTGGGAAATCGAGGTGATAGAGAAAGAGAGAGAGAGAATCAATTGACCAAATCCAAGCTGGGCCACCCCAGCCACATCATAATCCATACGGGCACAAATGACCTGCGGAGTCAACAGGACAGAGTGTCCGATTCTCTCAGAGCTGTTGTGGAGAAAGCAAGACACATTTTCCCCAAATCAAAAATAATCTTCTCCACTCTGCTGCAGAGGAAAGATTTCCATCCCCAAACAATTACTAAAATAAACGCTAGCATCTCCAGACACTGTGCCCTTCTGCCTAATGTTCACTTGGCCCACCACCCAGACCTGGACACTGACTGTCTCTATGATCACGTCCACTTATATGAGAATCTGGTGCATGTTCTGGCAAAGAGACTGAAAGATGTCGCTCTAAACAGGACCAACCAGACAAGTCCCAGGTGGAACAGAACCAGCCCATCCCAACCAATCCAATGAGACACACTTCAAAAAACAACGGCCCACCCAGCACCCCATCTAGAGCTCCGGCCAGAGCATCAACCAGGGCACCGCCCAGAGCTTCAGCACCCACACAGGAGCCACACAGACAGAGATTATACTATAAAAGTCACACAGCTCCTACAGAATACCACACAGCACTGGAACCCCCTCCACAGCAGATCCCGCACCAGCCAGGTGGGCAGAGCTATGCCCAGGTCGTCAGTGGAGGAGCAAACCGAGCCAATCCTGAACTTCAGGACATCCAACGCATGCTGAGTATCATCTGCACTCACTTAATAACTCATAACGGACAGTGGTAAAAAACACAACAATAATAACATAATTACACACATAATCTCAGTGTAAATCCTTTATACTTCGTAAATGTTCATCATTACTCACATTGATTGTATCACTGTTGCTTATTTTGTGTGTTTGTCTTTCTCTTTTCTCAAAATGGCAAACAAACCCTAAAGATATTCTTAATAGTGTTGTGTTTGTTCCATGTGGAACATTCAAGATCTGAACTCTTTAGTCTTTGGCCTAAAGAGCAGAAACTCTGACTTTATGAGAGGAATTGAAGACTTAGATGTCATCATCTTACAGGACAGCTGGTGTAGAGGAGATGAGTCCACTGGTTGCCCCTCAGGATATAGAGAGATAATGCTACCATCAGTCACACAGGGGAGAGACTCGGGAGGGACAATAATCTGGATTAAATCTCAACTGTCCATAGAATTAGTCAAAAGAGAACAATGTTACCTGTGGCTGAAAATTAAAAAAGGCATCATATCAACATCTCAGCCTGTCTTCCCATGTGCATATATATACACCCCCTCTTGAGTCGCCCTATTTCCAAGAAGAAACATTTCAAAACTTAGAGCGAGAAATCAGCCATTTCCAGGCCCAGGGAAATGTGCTGTTTCTGGGCGATTTAAATTCTAGAACCGGTGTAGAATTAGATTTCATAGAATCACATGGTGCCCATTTCATTACTGGCAATAACATACAATTTCCTTCTTACTGAAAAGTATGAACATGAAAAGTATGAGCATGTACAGCACTCAATACTTAGTTGGGGCTCCTTTTGCCTGAATTACTGCAGCAATGCGGCGTGGCATGGAGTCGATCAGTCTGTGGCACTGCTCAGGTGTTATGAGAGCCCAGGTTGCTCTGATAGTGGCCTTCAGCTCTTCTGCATTGTTGGGTCTGGTGTATCGCATCTTCCTCTTCACAATACCCCATAGATTTTCTATAGGGTTAAGGTCAGGCGAGTTTGCTGGCCAATTAAGAACAGGGATACCATGGTCCTTAAACCAGGTACTGGTAGCTTTGGCACTGTGTGCAGGTGCCAATCCTGTTGGAAAATGAAATCTGCATCTCCATAAAATTGGTCAGCAGCAGGAAGCATGAAGTGCTCTAAAACTTCCTGGTAGACGGCTGTGTTGACCTTGGACCTCAGAAAACACAGTAGACCAACACCAGCAGATGACATGGCACCCCAAACCATCACTGACTGTGGAAACTTTACACTGGACTTCAAGCAACATGGATTCTGTGCCTCTCCTCTCTTCCTCCAGACTCTGGGACCTTGATTTCCAAAGGACATGCAAAATTTACTTTCATCAGAGAACATAACTTTGGACCACTCAGCAGCAGTCCAGTCCTTTTTGTCTTTAGCCCAGGTGAGACGCTTCTGACGCTGTGTCTTGTTCAAGAGTGGCTTGACACAAGGAATGCGACAGCTGAAACCCATGTCTTGCATACATCTGTGCGTGGTGGTTCTTGAAACACTGACTCCAGCTGCAGTCCACTCTTTGTGAATCTCCCCCACATTTTTGAATGGGTTTTGTTTCACAATCCTCTCCAGAGTGCGGTTATCCCTATTGCTTGTACACTTTTTTCTACCACATCTTTTTCTTCCCTTCGCCTCTCTATTAATGTGCTTGGACACAGAGTTCTGTGAACAGCCAGCCTCTTTAGCAATGACCTTTTGTGTCTTGCCCTCCTTGTGCAAGATGTCAATGGTCGTCTTTTGGACAGCTGTCAAGTCAGCAGTCTTCCCCATGATTGTGTAGCCTACAGAACTAGACTGAGAGACCATTTAAAGGCCTTTGCAGGTGTTTTGAGTTAATTAGCTGATTAGAGTGTGGCACTAGGTGTCTTCAATATTGAACCTATTCACAATATTCTAATTTTCTGAGATACTGATTTTGGGGTTTTCATTAGTTGTCAGTTATAATCATCAAAATTAAAAGGAATGAACACTTGAAATATATCAGTCTGTGTGGAATGAATGAATATAATATCCAAGTTTCACTTTTTGAATGGAATTACTGAAATAAATCAACTTTTTGATGATATTCTAATTATATGACCAGCACCTGTATATCAACCAATTAGCTAATATACTTGAACATTCTCCCATTCAAGTTCTCACTCTACACAACACAGAAATAAAGTGTCTCCTCTATGCAGATGACCTGGTTCTCTTGTCGCCCACTAAAGAGGGGCTGCAGCCTGAATCTGCTGGTGGGATACTCTCAGTCCTGGGCCCTGACAGTCAACCACCAACAAACGTCATGATTTTCTGGAAATGTTCCAGATCTCAGGGACTAACACACACATTCACACTCTCACACAGAACCATTGAAACTACAAAAACATACACTTACCTCGCCCTGACACTCACTCCAGTGGGAAACTTTACTTTGGCTGTGAAAGAGAAAGCTCAAAGGGCTTTAATGCCATTAAAAGATCAATTAATATTGATATTCCAATTCAAATCTGGCTCAAACTTTTCAAATCAATAATTGAACCAATTGCATTATATGGCAGTAAAGTGTGGGGTCCACCTATAAAATTTGACTTTGTAAATTTGGAGAAACATCCCATTGAAACTCTACATTCACAATTTTGCAAAAGAACAGAAAGTTCAATGAAAAACACCAAATAATGGATGCAGGCCAATACCCTCTTCTTTTAAACATTCAAAAATGAGCCATCAAATGCTGGAAACACCTAAAGGCAAGTGACTCCACCACATACCATCATAAAGCCCTAAAGTACCAAGAGCTGAGCGGGGCGAGGAGTCCCCTCTGACCTCACTCCTACAGAGACTGGATGACCTCAGGACAAACTCACAATCATTCGGACCAACCAAATTATAAACACAGAAACAGACAAATACAATACCAATTGGACAAAAACCATTAAAACTCAACACAAGTTGGACTGTTATTCAGCACTAAATCAAGAGTACACCGTGGCAAACTACCTGAGCACGGTGACGGATGTGAATTTAAGAAAAGCATTGACGATGTACAGACTCAGCGAGCACAGTCTGGCCGTAGAGACGGGCAGCGCAGACAGACATGGGTATCCCGTGAGGAGAGACTCTGCTCCCACTGCAATCTGGGAATGATGGAGACAGAGCTGCACTTCCTCACAGAATGCCCCAAATTTTCCCCAATTTAATAATTGCACCCCTACTGAAAAACTCCCTTTTATTCTCGGCAAAAAAGCTGAATGTGCAAATATACCAGCATGATTTGTAGCATCCTTTCATCTCCTGAGGGTCAACCAGAACCATGAACATTCAATAAATGTATTATCAAAAATGTAACCCCACACCACTAACCTCTCACTACACATGAATGTAGATAATGTTTAATTCAGTTTATCTAGTTCATTATTTAAAGTTAACTTGAAACATAATTAATCATTTTTATTATCTGTTTTTCTTTAATGATTTTAAATGTTTTTCCTTTTATATTGCTTGATCAAATCCTAATTCAATTGTTCTAAACTAATGTATATGTTGTTTTAAAAGCTTTGGCAATACAAAATCTACTTTTGTCATGACAATAAAGTAAACTGAATTGAATTGAATTTGTTGACACACCTACAGATAACTACCATCACTGTGCCTTTACTCACAGGACAGGACACCCAGAGAGTGACCCTATGCACTATTTAGTAGAAAAATATCAACTAAAATCATCCATCCAGTTCAGATTGGCAAAACTCAAACAGACAGAAAAAATAACGCAGCTACTGTCAAAGTATCGTCTGTAGAGATGGGTCAACACAGACAGAACCGGAGACCGAGAGAGGACAGACTGTGTTCACACTGCACTGAAGGAGTCTGTAGAGACGGGTCAACACAGACAGAACCGGAGACCGAGAGAGGACAGACTGTGTTCACGCTGCACTGAAGGAGTCTGTAGAGACGGGTGGACACAGACAGAACCGGAGACCGAGAGAGGACAGACTGTGTTCACACTGCACTGAAGGAGTCTGTAGAGACGGGTCAACACAGACAGAACCGGAGACCGAGAGAGGACAGACTGTGTTCACACTGCACTGAAGGAGTCTGTAGAGACGGGTGGACACAGACAGAACCGGAGACCGAGAGAGGACAGACTGTGTTCACACTGCACTGAAGGAGTCTGTAGAGACGGGTCAACACAGACAGAACCGGAGACCGAGAGAGGACAGACTGTGTTCACGCTGCACTGAAGGAGTCTGTAGAGACGGGTCGACACAGACAGAACCGGAGACCCAGAGAGGACAGACTGTGTTCACGCTGCACTGAAGGAGTCTGTAGAGACGGGTGGACACAGACAGAACCGGAGACCCAGAGAGGACAGACTGTGTTCACACTGCACTGAAGGAGTCTGTAGAGACGGGTCAACACAGACAGAACCGGAGACCGATAGAGGACAGACTGTGTTCACGCTGCATTGAAGGAGTCTGTAGAGACGGGTGGACACAGACAGAACCGGAGACCCAGAGAGGACAGACTGTGTTCACGCTGCACTGAAGGAGTCTGTAGAGACGGGTCGACACAGACAGAACCGGAGACCCAGAGAGGACAGACCGTGTTCACGCTGCACTGAAGGAGTCTGTAGAGACGGGTCGACATGGACAGAACCGGAGACCCAGAGAGGACAGACCGTGTTCACACTGCACTGAAGGAGTCTGTAGAGACGGGTCAACACAGACAGAACCGGAGACCGAGAGAGGACAGACTGTGTTCACACTGCACTGAAGGAGTCTGTAGAGACGGGTGGACACAGACAGAACCGGAGACCCAGAGAGGACAGACTGTGTTCACGCTGCACTGAAGGAGTCTGTAGAGACGGGTCGACACGGACAGAACCGGAGACCCAGAGAGGACAGACTGTGTTCACGCTGCACTGAAGGAGTCTGTAGAGACGGGTCGACACGGACAGAACCGGAGACCCAGAGAGGACAGACTGTGTTCACACTGCACTGAAGGAGTCTGTAGAGACGGGTCGACACAGACAGAACCGGAGACCGAAGGGAGGACAGACTGTGTTCACGCTGCACTGAAGGAGTCTGTAGAGACGGGTGGACACAGACAGAACCGGAGACCGAGAGAGGACAGACTGTGTTCACACTGCACTGAAGGAGTCTGTAGAGACGGGTGGACACAGACAGAACCGGAGACCCAGAGAGGACAGACTGTGTTCACACTGCACTGAAGGAGTCTGTAGAGACGGGTCAACACAGACAGAACCGGAGACCGAGAGAGGACAGACTGTGTTCACACTGCACTGAAGGAGTCTGTAGAGACGGGTGGACACAGACAGAACCGGAGACCCAGAGAGGACAGACTGTGTTCACGCTGCACTGAAGGAGTCTGTAGAGACGGGTCGACACGGACAGAACCGGAGACCCAGAGAGGACAGACTGTGTTCACGCTGCACTGAAGGAGTCTGTAGAGACGGGTCGACACGGACAGAACCGGAGACCCAGAGAGGACAGACTGTGTTCACGCTGCACTGAAGGAGTCTGTAGAGACGGGTCGACACAGACAGAACCGGAGACCGAGAGAGGACAGACTGTGTTCACGCTGCACTGAAGGAGTCTGTAGAGACGGGTGGACACAGACAGAACCGGAGACCGAGAGAGGACAGACTGTGTTCACACTGCACTGAAGGAGTCTGTAGAGACGGGTGGACACAGATAGAACCGGAGACCCAGAGAGGACAGACTGTGTTCACACTGCACTGAAGGAGTCTGTAGAGACGGGTCAACACAGACAGAACCGGAGACCGAGAGAGGACAGACTGTGTTCACGCTGCACTGAAGGAGTTGTGGAGGATGAACTTCACTTCCTCACTCACTGCAGTAAACACGAGACCATTAGAAACACACACTTTGCACAAATAGATCATATTCTACCTGAATTCCAGGACGTAAATGACTTAGACAAACTCTCGTATCTAATGGAGAGAAAGTAGAGTGTGTTCAGCTGCAGCAGTATGTGTCGTCCTGTCATCACATGAGGGCGAGAGACTGACCCCTCATCATATTACAGCTCTATTCAAACTCATATTTTAATATACTTGTTTCCCTCCCTTCCTCATTGCTCTGTTTATTTTACTTTTTCATTTGTGTTTTATTATCATTATTATTAATTTATTGTATATACATGTTTTTGTTGTTATTTTTATGTTTGTAATGTGTTTATTACTCAATGCTTTGGCAACATTGTACACTGTATACAGTCATGCCAATAAAGCTCATCTGAATTTGAGAGAGAGAGAGAGAGAGAGAGCATGTAGAGACAATCTGGCATGAAGGATTATTCTTTAAACTTATTGACAGCGGTGTAGGGGGAAAATCTTATGATGTGATCAAATCAATGTACACAGCCAGTCAATGTGCTGTTAAAATGATGTATCGATGACCCCTGACCCCAATCCCCTCCCCCTGTTACTGACCCTATATAATGTTGCATGTTATTTCTTTATAGTTATTATTGTTGTCATGTCCTAGTTTAGTTCCTGTTCTGTTTTCTATGTAATTGCTTTGGCAATACAAAATGTCTTTGTCATGCCAATAAAGCTCGTTAAATTGAATTGAATTGAAATTGAGAGAGAGAGAGAGAGAGAGAGAGAGAGAGAGAGAGAGAGAGATACTGGGATACTGCAACACTGAAAGGGGTATGATAGTAACTTTGCTTTAAAGCAGTGAAAAAGTAAAGTTAAGACCCAGACATTGTTGTGTTCCTGGTTGTGGAGGCGAGGGCGAGGCCGAGCGGCGTGCTGTGGAGACTGAAGCGGGGAGATGAGTGGAGAATGATTGCCACCTGTGCTTAACACCTGTCTTGTGTTTCAGTGAGGAGTGATTGGGGCTTTTAAGGAGAGGAGAGAGAGATGATGCCGTGTGATTACCTGAACTATTAGTTTGAATTGTAGCTGCACCGTTGCGCTGTTAAGCAAACCAGCTCTTGTCTGTTTAATAAAAAGGGTCATTCCTCTGTGCAATCACCGTCTTCCTCATTCCTTTGAACTGTTTCTTGTATGCATGATGAGAATTTGGGAGAAGCAGTGTGACGATTTTGTTTCTATTGTTATTGCTTTCAGTGATGTTGGCCAATCAGAACAGTGGGTGTGTCTTAAAGGTGAAGTACAGAGTGTTCCAGACAGTTTAGAAAAAGTTCTTGTTATACTACATCATGAATTCATATAAGTGAACCTCAAGAAAGGATGCATGTCAGGACCCTTTAAAATCCATCGAATAATGTTTTTTTAAGTTTAAAGAACTCAAATGATCAAGTACAAAATTGAGGTTGTGGGGAATACTCATAATTTGAATTATTGTATTATGTTTACTTCTTTTTTTATGTTGTTTTGTTGCAAATAGTTGCTTCATGTGATGTCAGACGGTCTCTTCCTGTCTCTTGTCCAGATTAAACTGCGATGAGGACCAGACTTTATGCCGTTTAGTGAAAGGTCTGGTGAGGCGAGACTAAACATGACATTATTTAACACTGAGGTTGTCTTATCTGGTGACCCAACGGCAGGCATTGTAACACACAGTACAGGGCTGTTCACATAAAGACATGCACTTCAATACACAATGAATACCAGACCACACACACAGAGTACATCTTGTGTTTGAGGAACTTTAAATGTTCTACTTTCACTTTTCAAACTTTAGCTTTCTGTCTGTCGGCAATGCTAGAAGGTTAACTGACCATCACATCCTCGATCCACCTGTCCGACCCTGTGGAGGGCATCTGCAAGCAGGTCAGGCAAACGGCCGTTCAGGTCAACAGAGGCCAAACACCCCTGGTACCCGTCCCGGGACGCAATCAGCTTTGGCAGGCTGTTGTACATGCTTTTGGCGACTCCACCGATGTACAGCTCTCCTGCAGGAGAGAGAGAGAGAGAGATCGAGAAAACATACATGTGAGTTCTTGTGTTGTGCAGGCGTGTACAGCTGTCATCAAACCGCCGCTGTCAATCATGTACCCAGAGGAGAAATAACACACAGTCTTACACAGGTGGAAACCCAGGGGCCCATAACTCCAATTGGACCCAGCTTGCGGCCACCCCATTTTCCCCTATACATGTTCACAGAAGCATTCAGCGGGAGACGCAGTTGTTGACACGGAGAAGGTGCGCAACCGTGTCCCCTGTGTGTTTCTACAGCTGCGGCAGAGCACAATATCTGCTGTTATTTCATTCAGCATCTCTGAACTCTAGTTCATGTTCTTAAATATACTTTCATAACTTCTGTGTTCAGAGAGATTTACTTGCTGTTGGACAAACGGGAACAGACAGAAATGTCTAAATACAGCCGCTTCAGTGAGAAAAAAAATAATAACAAACAAAAGTTCAGTTCATTTGCCTCACGGGGACCGCTGGCTGGTCCCGACAAGGTACGTTTTCTCAGGTTTTACTATCCTTGTGGAGACATTTGATCGCCTAATGTAATACAAACATGGTTACATACAGACTCACACACACACACACACACACACACACACACACACATAAACACACACACACACACACACACACACACCACTCAATCACACACACACACACACACACATAAACACACATAAACACACACACACCACTCAATCACACACATAAACACACACACACACACACACACACACACACACATAAACACACACACACACACACACACACACACACACACACACACACACACACACACACACATACACACACATAAACACACACACACACACACATAAACACACACACACACACACCACTCAATCACACACATAAACACACACACACACACACACACACACATAAACACACACACACACACACACACCACTCAATCACACACACACACACACACACACACACACACACACACACACACACACACATACACACACACACATACACATACACACACAAACACACACACACACACACACACACACACACACACACACATACACACACACACACGCACACACACACACAGCTATAAGATGCTCCCTTGCTCCCTATTTAGTGCATGACTTAACCTCCAGTGTGCTGTCTGTCTGCACTGGTCTCAGAACAGTTATAGGAGGTTTTGAAATGCAGCTTATTTTCATCCTAACTCCATATAAAGCCTCTGAAAGACACATTATTCAGCTTTCGCATGCATACATTAGATTATAATGTGATGTTGAACAGTTTTGTGAACACAAGATAAAAGTCATGAATCATAAACGTTTCAGGCATCTTGTATGTGATTTTCCCATCACACAGTTTCAACTTTAACACACAGTTTATAACCAGATCAGTGTGTTGGAAAAGAACTGTCATGACTGACCAATATACCTGTATTTACTCTCAAACGCAGCCTTTGTGATTCACAACACTATTGTTTGTCTTCATGAGACTATAATTCACCAGTCATATGGACCACTTTAATGCCTAGTACAAATGCAAAATATCACTCAAAAACAATTGTAGGCGATTAGTCAGTGGGGTGCCTGATTGAATAGTCAACTAACCAGTCTTAAAGGGATAGTTCACCCACAAGTGAAAATTCTCCCATCATTTACTCACCCTCATGCCATCCCAGATGTGTGTGACTTTCTTTCTTCTATAGAACTCAAATGAAGAGTGAAGAAATATAAAGGCAGTATAAAAGTAATCCATGAGACTCCAGTGGTTTAATGCATGTCTTCAGAAGTGATATGATAAGTGTGGGTGACTCGCATTCTTCATGCATTTCACCCCCTACTGGGCAGGGAGAAGAATTACTAGCAAATAAATGTTGATCTGTTTGTCACCCACAGCTGTCACATCACTTCTGAAGACATGGATTAAACCACTGGATGGACACTGGACAAACAATACAAAGCCCTGCAGAAATCTCTGTACTGATTTCACTGAGATCTGGTATACGAGGTCACGCTAACACGGCAGCAGCGACTTACACAATGTTTAAAATCACATTTATCAATCATTTTCAGTAGTGTTCCTACATTACATGATGGTTAAAAGGCTGTTACTTTATAAGCCAACTCTCTATGGTCAGAAGCATTGTTGGGGTAACGCAATAAAAGTAATGTGTGTTACGTAATCAGATTACTTCTTTCGAGTAATGAGTAGAGTAATATCTGAGGTACTTTTTAAGTAAAGTAACGCATTGCTGTTGTCCACCCCTACTGTCCCTGTATTGAGAGAAATCAGGAGTAAAAGTGTGCAAACTTCCGGGAGGAGACGCAGTGCATGATGGGGATTGTAGTTCTATAGAGTGTGAGGCCAGAGACTATTTAGTAGACAGAGACAAGTCATTTCTATTTAAACAAATGGGCGAAACTGGAACGCCCAACCAAGAATCTCTAGCACCCAACAGTCAACGGATGATGACAGGAAGTCCTGCCTGACAGGTGAAAGAGCCAATCACCTTTCAGAAACAGATATCACCTGTCAATGACGTAAATGACTTCTTTTAAGGAGTAACTTAACGAGTTACTTTTATAAGTAACGTTACCCCACACTGGTCAGAAATCGAAGATGTCAAGTGTGAATATTTTACACAGTAATGTACTTCACGTTGTTTACAGATTTATCTGATCATTCCACTCTCAATATGGATGATCCAAGAGGTTAATTCAAAAAGTTATGTAATTAATATAACAGTGTAAAGATCAGGGTGATTGAGGTCGTCTCGTGGCGTACAGTATCTCAGAGCTTCAGTCTGTGGTATATTAATCATCTAGAGCAGATTATATTCTCCCACAGCATTTATTCTACATAAATTACTCTCCAAGACAAAAGAGCAATTTGTTTTTGCAAAGGCTGATACGTGGCTAATTCTCTAAGCTGGGATAGAGAAAGTGGGACGGCTCGTAATAGCCTTGAACGATATTTTAACCGTAAAATGTCAGGCGAGAGGTGAACTTAAGCCTGTGAAACGCTGGGGATGCTTTCAAAGCGAGTGGCACATTTTCTGCTCCGCAAGTTCATTTCATGCTAATTAGCGGCGGCGGTTAAGAGGAAACCAGAAGTTCTGGTCGCACCAGTGGGTTCCACCGCAGATTAAAGTCTGCTGAATACAGACACGTTACACTTTAAACCCCGAGCACAACAACGGTCAGATAGCAACACTTTACATTTAATCAGGTCATGAGAAATGTGTCATACAAGAACAACAACATGTGCAGATTCACTCTGCCAAGTATATTACGAGAAGCATCCAAATACTTAAAGACATCCCTCCCATTATACTTGCAGATGTGCAGCTGAACTGTCTTAGTGCAATAATGTCTTTCTCAGGAAAATAGCAAATCATGCATTTTGGCATCATAAACATACAATAAAGTCCATTTCCTGTGACGTTTCCCCTCTGAGGGCTGTTTAACGGCAGACAGAAACCTGCTGTAACACATTCAGGAGTTGTGTCTTGTTGACTCCCTCAGACAGAGAGATATGATTTCTAAAATGAACAACAGGATATTGAGCAGCTGTGGTCTCCTTTGAGAGTTTTACATGGATTTCGTCCTCACACATGGGTTTAGCAGTGACTATTTGGATATTTGTCTTGAACCAAAACATCAGAAAACTCATTAAAAGTTTGGATGTGTTTTAAACAGACACTGATCTCTTACATTTGTCAGTCTCAGACACCGCATACTAATCTTTATATAAAGTTACATAAATCCACCTGGAAATACAATTGACTGAGTTACGTACCACGATTATCAGCACTTGTTATGAAGAACTAATCACTGGATTTCACAAACTTTACCAAGTTAGTGGCAGAAAACCTTTGAAAGATGCGTGTTTGTTTGAAGCACGCAAATAATGTCGTTTTGTGTCTGTCAAGCAATCAGTAATAATGACTTCTGGATGGACAGAAACTAACATATTATCAGGGGTCAAGCCCCGTAGGGGCGAAAAACCCCAATTGTTTTCATTAGTTTTCCGCTCTTCAGTCTATGGCTGCACATAGAACCGCTTGTGGCAAAGTTATGAAATTTGGTACACAGATAGAGGACAGTCTGATCTGTTACCACAGTAAATTTGGCATCTCTACCTCAAACCCTCTAGCGCCCACAATCCTCCTACACTGCTTGTCCAATTTGCACGAAAATTGGCCTGCATCATCTAGAGGCAGTCTTGACAAAATGTATTCACAGAATTTGGATAAATCACACTATTTTTGAATGGCGCTTCATGAATTCAATGAAGAATGTGCATAATTGAACTTGAGGCTGTATCTCCGTAACGCTTTGAGGGATTGCACCGACACTTGGTACGTGTCATTACCATTAGGCCCTGAGGTTACCTGCAGCATTTTGGCGCACCGCCCCCTACTGGTCTGGAGATAACTCCTGAATGCTTTCCTGCATGATAACCATCATACCCAGATACTACTTGAGCAGTTTCAGAACAGCGCCACATACTGGACAAAAATTCTAAGAAGGTATTTTTACTTAATAAATCAGTGTTTTTATGATTGAAAGTGTTCTTTTCCTAACTGCTCATACACTGTTGATCAGACTCTAACCAAAAACATGTCACAAAGCTTCTATTGCTGCTCATGGTGCCGATAATTGGCTTGACCCCGGTATCGCTGCTTGCAGCTATATTTATTATTATTATTATTTTCAATCTATTATTTGGGGAATTAACTATATTTCAGATAAACCTTCCCCTGTGTGTGATTTAGAACGAGCAGAAATCATGATTTAATGACTTGTAGATAATAATATAGTCAATATTTGCACTGTAAAAATCAGTGACAGCTGTGACTCATCAATGCTGGCATGTGACCGTGGTATAAGCAGGATAATCCACGGCTAGGTGTGTGTTAAACTATCTGAACTTAATTCACGTCATGTCGCCTCCATGTACATCAGCCGTGGATTCTCCCTTACTTACACCAGCCTGGAAAGGTTGGGCTGATGTGATGGTTTTTAGGGGGGCTGAGAGACTAATTCCTTCAACAGCAGCTCGACACGCCATCGTTTCATTCCTCTGAGCATCCTCGTGACTTTATTGACAGCCGTCTGTCTAGTGCGGTAAGCTGTCATTGAGACTGTAGGAAGCGGTGTAAATATGGAGCAAGAGCATCTGTTTCAGCTCATGAAGACACACAAAACAAACAGGAATGAACAGGAAAAGACAAGTGCCAAAGAGCTGGAGAGACACGAGCTGAACAAAGAAGTGATCTGACAGAGACGGAGAATCAGTGATGTTTCTGAACCGCAAGAAAAACTGATCCAGACTGCTCGTGAAGTTTGAGAATTAAACATCTCTTATCAGAACTGATTGGAATTTAATTGAACTCAAACCTAACATAACCCTAACGTGCACATACTCCTTTGTAAACGTGATGTTTCCTGAATTTATGTTGTGTTAGCAAGTGATGCAAGAATTTCACACTGCCAAACACTTCCTCTCCTGAGTGTGCATACATTCAATGGCTGAGCAAACACAATCAGATATAAACAAATAACTGCACAATTTAGACTTTGATTCATTATCTCGCTGCCTTGTTCACACACACACACATACACACACACACACACACACACACACACACACACACACACACACTCACACACAATCACACAAACACACACACACACACACTCACACACACACACACACACACACACACACACTCACACACACACACACACACACACACACACACACACAAAATCAGATTTTAAGAGACCTGTTCTAGCTATTGGGTTAAATTTTATGAAATGTGTAGTTACTGCACTTTGCGTTTGCAGATTGCATGATAATCGGAACTGATGTCAAGTCCAACTGTGACGCAGTGGTGAATGTTATAGAACCTGCACTTTAAAGATGATGAATTTAAAGATGCAACTTCTCAGAGAATGTTCTAGCATCATGATGAAGCACATGACCCTGACAAACTCAGAATGAATCTCCTTTAACTGGTTTAATAGCACAGGCTACAATCGTGACTGCAATCCAGTTTCATGTGTTTACACACAGTAAAGTCATGATTTCATGTGCACATTTTAGTCTCTTGAGCCTTTATTTCTACCATGTTCCTCTGAAAGATGATGCCTGTGCCCAAACACTAAACACATGCAACCGCCATATTCTGTGCATCATGCTCACAGGACGGGTACAGATGTACAGTAAACACTGGGGAAACACAGCGCCTCAATGTTTATTTTCAAGTCACTGAGTCCCGCTGTAAAATATCAGATTTTAAAGAATATAAATTAAACGAAACAAAGTTTAATTCAAATTAAATATGCAGTCATTATTGGTTCATCATTACCTTCCCCCACAATTGCTTGTAAAATAAATACAATAAAGTACCTTGTTTGTGTTAAAAATTCATAAATAAATAAGCTAGTCAGCTTGTTCCTCGTGCATATGGTTCTCTTACCTTTGAGGTCCAGGTTCCGTGCGCCGTTAGAGTGCTGTGTCACGGTGCGTGAGTCGATCTTTAGCGTGTGCACGTTACCGGTGTCTCGGGAAACCACCACGTTATGCCACTGATTGTCGTTCAGCGGCTTGTCGGAGTTGCCCTTCATAAGCGACGGTCCATTACCCAAATCAAACACGTAATGGATATACCTGAAAACACATATAGAAACATACGGCACAATGACATCCAGTTAGAATGTTGAATGTTGGTGTGTGAAATGTGAATGTTCGTTGCGTTGTGACGTACCCTTTCACGAGCTCCACCACGATGAAGTCGCTGCCGTCGCCGCTGTTGAAGAGCAGGAGACCGTCGGTCGAGGTGGTTTTGAACTGGAAGAATAGATGCATGGACGCGTACGCCTGCAGCGTCGCCAGCGCCAGGTAACTGCCTTTATTTCGAAAGGTCACGGGGTCGGCGATGATGTGGCGCATGCCGAAGCGGGCGTTCAGCTCGCAGTACGAGATGTCGCCGTTCTTGCACTGGTCCAGATACGGCACGCCGTTGAGGGTCAAACCCTGCAGGTGACCGATAAAGTTGGACGGGATGACGGCGATGAAGCGCCGTTCAGTCATGATGCCCGTCTCGATGTTGTGGAACTCTAGACGAGTGTGATCGCCTGTCATCTGACCTGCGGCGAGACGAACATTCAACTAAACGCACACAAACTGGCTGGAGGTGCTAAAGTTAAAGTTCTGCACTGAACAGACAGTGCCGCTCTTGTGTAAATCTCATGGGTCACATTTCACCCAAAACTAATAAATCATTAAATCATTGAATTTCATTAATGTCTCCTTTTACGTGTGTCATACCCCTGTTCCCACGGCACATTTGAGCGAAAACAAACAAGTGCAGAAAAGAGTCGCGCTTGCATGATGTTTCAGAACGCCGGAAATATACAGTTTATTCACTGGATACAGATGTGAGATATGTTGTAGCATGTGATGTCCACACAGCAAGCTAACTAGAACCTCTGCTTGTAATTACAGGTGCAGAGATGACGTTCCAGCTACACAACTTTGTGATGCTCTTTAGTAATGTTCATTGGAACTATGCTTTCAGGGGGGAAACAGCAACAATAAAACACTAAATCGTTGAACTATGTGGAACTTGTGAGTATGGTTGGTGCATTTGTGAAACACACTCCTGGTCTGTTTTGATGGCTTCAGAGGGGTTTTGGTTCAGAGACTAGCTTAAAGCAGCTAAGACATAGACAAGTGATTTATTTTTAGGGATAGCTGATGGAGCACTGCTCTCGGATGTTCTACCTTCTACAGTGATGTTGTCCACAGATAGCTGCAGGTTTCTGCCGCGCCGGATTACTTTCACTGAGTGCCACTCGTTGTCATTCAGTTTCTGACCGGCAGTTAAAATCTCTGGACCTTTACCTGCAGCGGGGGAGAGAGAGAGAGAGAGAGTCACATACACACACACACACACACACACACACACACACACACATACACACATACACACACACACACACACTCACACACTCACACACATACATACACACACACACACTCTCACACATGCGCGCACACACACACACACACACTAACACACACACTAACACACACACACTCACACAGTCACACTCAACAACAACAACAAGTCACACTCAACAACTGGTTAAACCCAGGATTTTAGGCAGGCCAGCCTAAATGTTTCTGACCGGTGAAGATGTTCCATTAGGGGGGTCCACGTTTCGCAAGCATAGAGATGGGAGGGAACGACCGTGGCCGAGAATACCTGAAGCTTTGTGTGGAGCGACAAACCGGGTAGCTTCCACACAGCGTTGCACAACCGATAAAAAGATAATGCCGCTCAACTGATTCGGAGTGAGACCTCTGCTGTCAAACCGGAGCTGGTCATAAGCACACTTCCCAGGTATGGAAAACACTCAACTCTCTCCACAACTGCCCCATCACCAATTGGGAGCTGTGGGGGTGTCTGATGGTACATAATACCCAGGCAGGTGCTTAGTTTTGGTTGGGCTGATGGTAAGGCCCCATCTCTTAGTGGCACGCTCCAGGTTCATCAGCAGCGCCTCCAACTCCTCCTCTGAGTGAGCAGCAATCACCAGATCATCAGCATACATAATGTGGTTGACCGATAGGGAGCCATCCCTTGACCGGACGCGGGCATCGATCATCCTCCCATTATATCTGTACCAGATGGAAATTCCTTCGATACAGCCATCGAAGGCTTCACGAACCATGTGGTCGAAATATATATGAAATAATGTGGAAGCCAGAGGACATCCCTGTAGCACTCCAAGGTGAACAGGGAATGGCTCCGACTCCCGACCACGTAGTTTTACCTGGGCCCGCTTGCCATCATGAAGGTCCTTAATGATCATGAGCAGCGGGTCTGGGACTCTGAAAGCACGAAGAACAACCCAGAGCCCAGAGCTACTGATGGTATCATAGGCCTTGACCAGGTCAATAAAGCAGAGATGTAGGTCTTGCTGGAATTCCCAACACCTCTGCTGTAGCAATCGGACAGAGAATATGGCATCTCTGCAAGACCGCCCCTTCCAGCAACCACACTGGGGCTCCGCAAGTTGCTCCTCAGCGTGCCTGGCAAGGTGATATTGAATAATCCTTGCCAGTACCTTTCCCGGCACACTGAGGAGTGAGATGCCCCTATAGTTGTTACAATCTGTGCGGTCCCCCTTTTTATAGAGAGGAACCACCAGGGCATCCTTCCAATCCTGCGGAACCTGCCCAGTGGTCCAGACTGTTGTTATGATGTCATGTAGGGCAGTCTGTGCACAAACGCCACCATCACTCAGCATTTCGCTCGGGAGATCATCTCTGGCTCAGGTCTGATTTCCAGGCTCAGGGACTTCCCCTCCCCCAGGACCTCACAGAAATGCTCAGCAAATCTTCAAACCTGTTTCTGGGGTTCGAAGATTGGATCACTTTCCCCTTATGATGGTAATAGGTGTGGCGCTGCAAGTAACTTTTTTGATAGAATTAAAGAGTGATTTGTGACCGTGGACCATTGAGGCAGACTCCATCTCCTCAGCAACCCGCGACCACCAACCATCCTTGCAGCGCCTCAAGGCTCTCCAAACCTCCGAGCGAATGCTGCGGTAAGCCTCCTCATTCTCTGACGTGGGATGCTGTATATGATGAGAGTGGGCCTGTCGCATTTCTCAGCCAGCCTGAACACGTCCTCCGTCAGCCAGAGTTTCTGAGGAGGTCTGGACCATGTGCCCAAAACTGCCATTGCAGTTACATGAGCCACAGTCCTAAACTTCGCCCATTTCCCCTCGACATCCAGAGGAGTGGGGGATGATGCCAACCCCAGCTGCAAGCGATGCTGAAATTCTCGCTTGCAACTTTCATCAGCTAGCCTAGACCAGGCCACTATGGGTTTGAAAGGGGTCCTGGGTTTACACCCACCACCGGAGTGGAAGAATGGCAGGCGCATCTTACAGATGACAAGTCGATGGTCAGTGGGCAGATCAGCTCCACGGTAGGTCCTGGTGTCAAGGACATGGGCCCGCATCTGCTGTTCCGTCACTGTGTAGTCCAGCAGATGTTCTTGCTTGGACCCGGCATGCATCCATGATGTTGTGTGGATGCTCCGATGCTGGAACAGTGTGTTGGTAATTACAAGCCCATGGACTGCAGATATCTAGCAGCCTCCTGCCGTTGTTATTGAGCTGATCTGGCCCATGTCTTCCAATCACCCCAGACCAGGTGCCAGCGTCATGACCAACTCGGGCATTGAAATCACCCAACATGATGATTCTATCCCGAGGGGCCACTTTAGCCAACACTTGTGACAGGAGGTCATAGAAGCCATCTGACTCATTGGACTTTCCCACATCCCTCCACGGATGTTCGTCTTCGGTGGGGGCATAAGTAACAACGACCACCACTCCTCGCCTCTGGTTGATGGGAAGGCGAACCCAAAGTAACCTGGGGCTCACAGCTTCCCACACCTCACCGCCACGCTCCCTTCATTCTTTTGTTCAGAAGAAGAGCCACTCCCTGTTGTTTGGCCGTCACCTGTCCCGAGTGGGGGACAGTCCACCCCTCATTGTGACAAGAGCCAGAGCCCGAACTACCTGAACAGTCACACACACACACACACACACACGTTTAAGTGTTCATGTACAATCCTTTACAGCAAACTGAATTGTCTGTCATGTTTTGAGTAAAGGTGTGCCATTCATGAGAGTCAGACAGATGTTGTTTCATACAGTATTAGTCACAGATGACATTGATGTTCAACAATCCACTGCACAGTCATGACTGATTCATCTAAAGCAGCTGAACAGCACACTGAACAGACTAGCTAGACCAGCATAAACCAGCTAAGACCAGCTAACCTGTTTAGACTGGTTACAGTTTTTTTCACCTGAGCAGTGACACTGCTTCCCATCTTCTGATTTCCCACATTATTTACAGGATATACGGAGCATATTTTCTATCAGTCGTTTCTCTTGTTTTGCACTCTGTTGTTTCCGCACAGTTAGGAGACAAATGAGCTGTCGTTATGATATAGTTGTCATGCCAATAAAGCACAACTGATAACTGACCCAGGGTCAATTGTGATAGTGAACACTTTAGAAAGTTGTTGTAAGGAGTTCAATATAATGAGAGTTGACCTGTGCTGTAGCGTAACTCTGATATTCAAGGACTTATAATGACCTGAAAAGAACTTTTACATATTAATGATCTTTATTCTAATGGCGTTTACATTATTTATGATCAGAACATCATAAAACCTCGAGGGAAATGCTGAACAAAGACTCAGAGAGTTTCTGTTCTCTGAGGTTCAAATGCTTCAGGAGGAAGTTTATAGTTTCAAATGATTAAGTGATTTTTGGGTTTGCATGATTATTTTTAACAACACATGTTGTTAAGCAGGGAACACAGACAACATGAGCATGCATATATATATA
>JAVLUX010000002.1:165000-170000 GCA_032164185.1 Moxostoma hubbsi | reverse complement strand
AGGGGTCACTCTTGGGAGCCCGAGACACATTCTGATCTTTGATAAAAGGCCAATGGTATTTGCATGCCACTCCCCTGGACATACAGGTATAAAGGAGGGGGCGTGCATACCGCTCATTCAGATTTTCTCTTCGGAGCCGAGCAATCGGTATTTCATTGAGAAATAAGTGAGCTGAATTCCCACGGTTTCCATTCACCTCTGTTTGATCCTTACTGCTCATTACAGCGGCTTTCTCCCCCCTCTGCAGTGGGCGCTTCAGGAGATCACTTAGAGTGTATTCTAAAAGAGTATATTCCCTCCTAAAAGAGTATAGGAGCGTCACATATCGGAACATCTTCTTAAAGATGTGTCTTTTTAAAGATGCCCTTCCGGTTGTGTGTTTTTCCTGGATGCGGTCGATATCTCTCGCCATCAGACAGCCACGATCGCTGTCTTTCATGCCTGGGAGCTGCCCACTCCGAGACATCATTGCGAGGACATGACCATGGTAACGCTTCTGTCACGGTAGGTCACCCTCAAGGGAGAGTGGAGACTCCACCCACAAGGGTCTAGCTGATCTGGAGTCGAAATGGGCAGGCACAGGTTTTCCTCACATCAGCCGTGGTGAGACAGAGCACCTGGTCGTTGGGAGGAGGGGTGGTCTTCCTCGCCACCACGTCGTTCTGCACTTCAAACCAAGCGTAGAAGTCGTTCAGCGCATCTGGAAGGGAGGCATCTTTGTCACAGGCAACAGATGTTGTCCTGTAGTTGGTGATGGCCTGGATGCCCTGCCACATGAGCCGCGTGTCACCAGTGTCCTGGAAGTGACTGTGGATTCTCTGAGCATGTGTGCGCTTTGCCTCTCTGATGGTGTGGGACAGTTTGGCCCTCACTGTTCTTAGGGGTGCCTTGTCGCCTGCTTTGAAGGCGGAGTCTCGGGTCCTCAGCAGCGTGTGCACCTACGCAGTCATCCATGGCTTCTGGTTGGAGAGTGTTGTGATGGTCTTGGAGAAGGTGACATCATCAATGCACTTGCTGATGTAGCTGGTCACTGATGCTGTGTATTCCTCCAAGAGTCGCCATATGTTGCAGCCTCCCTGAACATGTGCCAGTCAGTACACTCAAAACAGTCCTGAAGAGCAGGGATGGCTCCTGCTGGCCAGGTTTTCACCTTATTCTGAAGCGGTTTTGTGCGTCTGACGAGCGATCTGTATGCTGAAATTAGCATAACAGAGATGTGTGGTCTGAGTAGCCAAGGTGGGGCGGAGCCTGGGATGTTTGCGCCTGGGATGTTTGTGTAAACAAGATCAAGCGCGTTCGCCCCTCTCGTTGCAAAGTCCACATACTGATGGAATTTAGGGAGCACTGTCTTGAGATTCACAAGATTGACAATAAACAGTCCGTCAGGGTGAGCGTTCTGCAGTTCACTCATAGCCCCATACAGTTCACAGAGCGCTTCCTTAGCGTTAGCGCTGGGGGGAATGTAAACTCCGGTTATGCAAACAGTGGTGAATACCCGTGGTAAATAAAAAGGTCTGCATCTAACAGTCACAAGCTCCAACAGCGATGAGCAATAGCTAGAGACTAGCATAGAGTTCTTGCACCATTCCGTGTTGATGTAAACACACAAGCCTTGTCACACAGAACTGCATTTCTGTCGGCATGAAACGAGGCGAGCCCGTCTAGCTGAATGGCGGCGTCCGGAACTCTGTCGCTGAGGAAAACACTTATTAACTTGATTAAACAAATTAAAACTTGAAATAAAGTTTTAAGAGTTTACAGGTGCGATTCATCGAAAAGGGCTGAATAGTTAATTTGCTTGTGGCCTAACAGCCATTGACTATAAAATAAGAAATGGCACTCCATGACAAAAAGGTTGCCAACCACTGACATATACTAATGATATTAATTTGAATATGTGTGTGTGTGTGTGTGTGTGTGTGTGCGCATGTGTGTGTGTGTGTGCGTTAATCACTGTTTAGTCTTGTACATCCTTCACACATGGTTAATTGCATGCCGTTTTGGCACTAGTGAGTGTGTGTGTGTGTGTGAGTGTGTGTGGCCATCTGTGTTTTCCTATAGTTTTCATGTGTAAATTGATAATTTGGCTTGAAGTCATGTGCAGCGATTAGAGTCACATCTGGCTTTGTGTGTGTGTTTGTGTGTGTGTGTGTGTGAGTGATGTCAGGACAATGGGCAGTGCATACAGTTAAAACGCGCGTGCACACACACACACACACACACAAACAGGTCTGTGTTTTGGTTTAAACTAGAGTTCGCCCATCTGTTTGAGTGAGGCGAGTTTCAGTAGTTTCACGAGAGAGAGAGACAGACAGGTGTGTACTGTGATGAAAGTCATTTGTCATGACTTACAACAGTAGTGTGTGTGTGTGTGTGTGTGTGTGGTGATACTGGCAGTTGCCATGGTTACAGGGCTCTTCAGAGCTTTGTGATGTTGATGTCTTTTCAGTGTTTGATGTTTGTTTGTACAACTAATTTCTGTAGCTCACAAAGCAATAAACACAACAATAGATCTAGTTTGTTGTGTGTTTGTGTATGTTTGAGGTTTTAGTAAGCAGAATGAAATAAATGCTTTCACAGCATTAAAAAAGAGCTTCAACATTCAATTAAACATTGTAGTGAACAGGTTAATTTTGATTACCCTATTTTCAATATTTAATATAAGACATATGGTGCTGTTTTATGTATTTATTTATTTTTTTTTTTATTTCAGTTATATAAATTATGACACTTTCTATTTTTATTGGTGATATTTAGTGTTCATTAATCTGTATAAATGAATAAAATACTCCTTTGATTGCAAATTCTTAAATAAATATATATATTGCCCTTGCCATTTAAATAGCTGCAATGCTAATAGTTACTCTTTGTCAGTAGCACACACACACACTTACACATGCACACACACACACACACACATGCACACACACACACGCACACTGACACATGCACACACACAGGCACACACACACACACACACACACACACACACACACACACACACACACACACTCACACACCCAGACATTCAGATATCTCCTCTATTTAAACATTTGGACTTACCTTTATTAATGTCAAAAACAGAAATAAATAACCATTCTCAGTGTACAGTGTGTCATAACGTGTGTATTCGTATATGTGTGAGTGTGTGTGTCTGTGTGTGTATGTGTGTGAGTGCATCCGTGTGGGCTTATTTGTGTGTATGTGTGTGTAGGTATGTATGAGTAAAACCTAACCTCACTGAAACACCTACTGGAGTAAGTGAGAGGCTGATGACTCTCCATATCCCCAAGCAAAGGCATGCTATACTACTCTGCTAAGTGCATATGTGCCAACACTGCCAACAGACAACAGTGTGAAGGATGGCTCCTACCAGCTACTAGATGACGGCCTTCATAGTATACCCAGGAATGACAAGAGTTTGCTAGGGTGGGAAGAAACAGTGATATATAGAGTGGAGTATTGAGTAGGGACAACATTGGGCAGGTTAACGTGAATGGCCTGAGGCTGCTAAAACTCTATGCAGAGCTTGATCTCACCATTACGAACGCACTGTAAGACCAAATAACATCTTGGATGCACCCACGATCCAAAAACTGGCACTTGATTGATTACATTATAACAAGACGTGTTGACACAAGTGATGTCTTGTTGACCCGGGAGGTGCAGAATGCTGGATGGATCACCGCCTGATCATGACCAAGCTCCACATCAAATTGCGCCCCCACAGCATCTTAGGAAATCTACTAAAAAGCAGCTGAACTGTGCTGAGTTAAAGTCATCCCCAACAAGGAACATGTACCACCATTCTGTAGGTATGAGGGCACAAGATGTTGAGGACATTCTGTGCTCTTATAACACAATTGATTAGAAACAGACCTCTATAACCATTACATCAAGCTGCAGTTGCCTCTATAGGCTACAAAGCAAGAAAACTTTCTGGACTGGTGTTTGAGAACTGAGAGACCATCATTTTCCTGCTGGAAACCATGGGCAGAGCACACAGGGCTACTCTCAACTACCCTGCATCCGCCATCGTCAGCAGTGGCAAACAGCATGAAAGGAGGTACAAACAACCTTTCGCACTCTACAAAATACATGGTGGATGAACAAAGCTCAAGAAATTCAAACATATGCTGACAACTCCATTAAAAACATATACAGCCCCGGGAACTGCTACATCACACCTAAAAAAGCAACAGATCTTTCAATCCTGAATGACCAAAAACAGATATTGGCAAGGTGGGCTGAACATTTTGAAACCCTCCTCAAACACCACTCACCAGCTGATCTCCCCATCCTGGAAGAGCTGCTTAATCAAGTCCTTGACCTCCCACCAACCTATCAGGAGATGCTAGCCACCATCCACTCCCTCAGAAACAACAAGTCCTCTAGCAGTGACAGTATCCCACCAGAGCTCCTCAAACAAGGTGGCTACTTCTGTACCAGGATGATCCACCAATACACCCTGCAGATCTGGGACCTGGAGAGTGTCCCACAACAATGAAAGGATGCCAACATCGTCACTCTCTACAAAAACAAGGGTGACAAACCCATCTGCGGCAACAGTCATTGCATATCACTGCTAGCTGTTGCAGGCAAGGTCCTCGCAAAATGGTAAATGGTCTGCAATTATATAGTGCATTTTTTCAACCTTAGTGGTTACCAAAGTGCTTTACACTGTGTCCTATTCAACCATACACTAACACTCATACACCAATGATGGCAGAGCTGCCATGCAAGGCACTAGCCTGCCATTGGGATCAACTTGGGGTTCATTGTCTTGCCCAAGGACACTTTGGCATGTGGAGTCATGTGGGCGGGAATCAAACCGCCAACCCTGCGATTAGTTGCCGACCCGCTCTACCACCCGAGCCACTTCTGCCCCAGCAAAAGTCATGCTACGCAGGCTAGTGGAAAACCTAACAGAACATCTGCTGCCAGAGTCACAGTGCAGCTTCAGGATGAACCAAAGTACTGAGGACATATTTTTCACAGTA
>JAVLUX010000002.1:130000-160000 GCA_032164185.1 Moxostoma hubbsi | reverse complement strand
TTTTATTAAGGAACATTAAATGCTGTAAAAATGAATTGTTTATTGTTTGTTCATGATAGCTAATGCATTAACTGATTTTAATGAATGGAGACAGATCAGCTACATGGGCTGCTGCAGAATGACAATATTCACTTCAGAACTGTAAGAAAGGGTTCACTGCACACCTCAGCCAAACCTGCACTCGGATACAGCCTTGTGTGTGTGTGTGTGTGTGTGTGAGACAGACAGAGAGTGTGTGTGTGTGTGTGTGTGTGTGAGACAGAGAGAGTGTGTGTGTGTGTATTTGTGTGTGTGTGTATTTGAGACAGAGAGAGAGTGTGTATGAGTGTATTTGTGTGTGTGTGTGAGACAGAGAGTGTGTGTGTGTGTGTGAGTGTATGTATGTTTGTGTGCACTCTGTCTCCCCCTGCTGGCTGAAGGCTGGAGCTGCAGTTGAGTGGCTGAGGTGCATCTCAATGTATCAACCGCTACAGAATAGTGTTAGCAAACAGCCAGTGACCGGTCTCACTGCAGAGAAGAGTCTTTAACTCTGAGCTTGTGTAGTTCTTGGTATAATCTGTGTATGAGTTAAAGAACTGACATCAGTGTTATATTATATACATACTCTTTCTCTTAATTGTGGCGCTAATCTTGTTAGTGAACCCCAAGAATTATTCGATTATGTCCTCAAGACAATTCTGTCCCTGCACTAAATCATCAGTTTGCTGTCAATTGTGATGAGTAAAGGATTATAATGTCATGCATTTGTGCGCTCATTAACTTTAGCAGAGGTGCTGAGTGTGTAATCTGCTTGTAGATCTACTGTGTGCGATTTAAAAAACATATTTTGCAAGTCTGTTCTAATAGGGTCATTGAGAGCAAATAAAAACAATGCTAAACACAACTAGCTATATAATTGTGTATATCATTATTATTATTATTATTTTTAGCAGAAGTAGTATTAGTGTTAGCATTATCATTATTATTAGTAGTAGTAGTAGTAATATCAGAGTACCATTGTTATTATTATTATTATATTGATATTGTTATTAGTAGAAGTTGTTGTAGAAGTAGTAGTATTAGTGTTAGCATAATAATTATTATTAGTAGCAGTATTAATATCAGTGTACAATTACTATTATTATTATATTGATACTGTTATTAGTAGAAGTAGTAATATCAGTGTAGCATTGTTATGATTATTATTATTATTATTATTATTATTATTATTATATGGCTACTGATATTAGTAGATTTTGGAGTAGTAGTAGTAGTAGTAGTATTAGTATTAGTGTTAGCATTATCATTATTATTAGTAGTAGTAGTAATATCAGTGTACTATTATTATTATTATTATTATTATTTTGATACTGTTATTAGTAGAAGTAGTAATATCAGTGTAGCATTATTATTATTATTATTATTATATGGCTACTGATATTAGTAGATTTTGTAGTAGTAGTAGTAGTAGTAGTATTAGTATTAGTGTTAGCATTATCATTATTAGTAGTAGTAGTAGTAATATCAGTGTACTATTATTATTATTATTATTATTATTATATGGTTACTGTTATTAGTAGACGTTGTAGTAGTAGTAGTACTAGTAGTAGTATTAGTGTTAGCATTATCATTATTATTATTAGTAGTAATATCAGTGTACCATTATTATTATTATTATATTGATACTGTTATTAGTAGAAGTAGTAATATCAGTGTAACATTATTATTATTATTATTATTATATGGCTACTGATATTAGTAGATTTTGTAGTAGTAGTAGTAGTAGTAGTATTAGTGTTAGCATTATCATTATTATTATTAGTAGTAGTAGTAGTAATATCAGTGTACTATTATTATTATTATTATTATTATTTTGATACTGTTATTAGTAGAAGTAGTAATATCAGTGTAGCATTATTATTATTATTATTATTATTATTATTATATGGCTACTGATATTAGTAGATTTTGTAGTAGTAGTAGTAGTAGTATTAGTGTTAGCATTATCATTATTATTATTATTAGTAGTAGTAGTAATATCAGTGTACTATTATTATTATTATTATTATTATTATTATTATATGGTTACTGTTATTAGTAGATGTTGTAGTAGTAGTAGTATTAGTGTTAGCATTAGCATTATTAGTAGTAGTTGTAGTAGTAATATCAGTGTACCATTATAATTATTATTATTATTATTATTATTATTATTATTATTATTATTATATTGATACTGTTATTAGTAGAAGTTGTAATAGTAGTAGTAGTAGTATTAGTGTTAGCATTAGCATTATTATTATTATTAGTAGTAGTAATATCAGTGTACCATTATTATTATTATTATTATTATTATTATTATTATTTTGATACTGTTATTAGTAGAAGTAGTAATATCAGTGTAGCATTATTATTATTATTATTATTATTATTATATGGCTACTGTTATTAGTAGATGTTGTAGTAGTAGTAGTAGTAGTAGTAGTGTTAGCATTATCATTATTAGTAGTAGTAATATCAGTGTACCATTATTATTATTATTATATTGATACTGTTATTAGTAGAAGTTGTAATAGTAGTAGTAGTAGTATTAGTGTTAGCATTAGCATTATTATTATTAGTAGTAGTAGTAATATCAGAGTACCATTATTATTATTATTATTATTATTTTGATACTGTTATTAGTGTAGTAGTAATATCAGTGTAGCATTATTATTATTATTATTATTATATGGATACTGTTATTAGTAGATGTTGTAGTAGTAGTAGTAATGTTAGCATTATCATTATTATTAGTAGTAATATCAGTGTACCATTATTATTATTATTATATTGATACTGTTATTAGTAGAAGTTTTAGTAGTATTAGTAGTATTAGTGTTAGCATTATCATTATTATTATTATCACTAGTAGTAGTAGTAATAATATCAGTCTACCATTATTATTATTATCATTATTATTATTATATTGATACTGTTATTAGTAGAAGCTGTAATATCAGTGTAACATTATTATTATTATTATTATTATTATTATTATTATATGGATACTGTTATTAGTAGATGTTGTAGTAGTAGTAGTATTAGTGTTAGCATTATCATTATTAGTAGTAGTTGTAGTAGTAATATCAGTGTACCATTATTATTATTATTATTATTATTATATTGATACTGTTATTAGTAGAAGTTGTAATAGTAGTAGTAGTAGTATTAGTGTTAGCATTAGCATTATTATTATTAGTAGTAGTAGTAATATCAGTGTACCATTATTATTATTATTATTATTATTATTATTTTGATACTGTTATTAGTAGAAGTAGTAATATCAGTGTAGCATTATTATTATTATTATTATTATATGGCTACTGTTATTAGTAGATGTTGTAGTAGTAGTAGTAGTAGTAGTGTTAGCATTATCATTATTATTAGTAGTAATATCAGTGTACCATTATTATTATTATTATATTGATACTGTTATTAGTAGAAGTTGTAGTAGTATTAGTAGTATTAGTGTTAGCATTATCATTATTATTACTAGTAGTAGTAGTAGTAGTAGTAATAATATCAGTCTACCATTATTATTATTATTATTATATTGATACTCTTATTAGTAGAAGCTGTAATATCAGTGTAACATTATTATTATTATTATTATATGGATACTGTTATTAGTAGATGTAGTAGTAGTAGTAGTATTAGTGTTAGCATTAGCATTATTATTAGTAGTAGTAATATCAGTGTACCATTATTATTATTATTATTATATTGATACTGTTATTAGTAGAAGTAGTAATATCAGTGTAGCATTATTATTATTATTATTATTATTATTTTTATTATTATTATTATATTGATACTGTTATTAGTAGAAGCTGTAATATCAGTGTAGCATTATTATTATTATTATTATTATTATATTGATACTGTTATTAGTAGAAGCTGTAATATCAGTGTAGCATTATTATTATTATTATTATTATTATTATTATTATATTGATACTGTTATTAGTAGAAGCTGTAATATCAGTGTAGCATTATTATTATTATTATATGGCTACTGTTATTAGTAGATGTTGTAGTAGTAGTAGTATTAGTGTTAGCATTATCATTATTATTAGTAGTAGTAATATCAGTGTAACATTATTATTATTATTATTATTATATTTATACTGTTATTAGTAGAAGCTGTAATATCAGTGTAACATTATTATTTTTATTATTATATGGATACTGTTATTAGTAGAAGCTGTAATATCAGTGTAACATTATTATTATTATTATTATTATTATTATTGTCTAATGGGGATACTGTTATTAGTAGATGTTGTAGTAGTAGTAGTATTAGTGTTAGCATTATCATTATTATTAGTAGTAGTAATATCAGTGTACCATTATTATTATTATTATTATTATTATTATTATTATTATATTGATACTGTTATTAGTAGAAGCTGTAATATCAGTGTAGCATTATTATTATTATTATTATTATTATTATTATATTGATACTGTTATTAGTAGAAGCTGTAATATCAGTGTAGCATTATTATTATTATTATTATTATTATTATTATTATATTGATACTGTTATTAGTAGAAGCTGTAATATCAGTGTAGCATTATTATTATTATTATATGGCTACTGTTATTAGTAGATGTTGTAGTAGTAGTAGTATTAGTGTTAGCATTATCATTATTATTAGTAGTAGTAATATCAGTGTAACATTATTATTATTATTATTATTATATTTATACTGTTATTAGTAGAAGCTGTAATATCAGTGTAACATTATTATTTTTATTATTATATGGATACTGTTATTAGTAGAAGCTGTAATATCAGTGTAACATTATTATTATTATTATTATTATTATTATTATTGTCTAATGGGGATACTGTTATTAGTAGATGTTGTAGTAGTAGTAGTATTAGTGTTAGCATTATCATTATTATTAGTAGTAGTAATATCAGTGTACCATTATTATTATTATTATTATTATTATTATTATATTGATACTGTTATTAGTAGAAGTAGTAATATCAGTGTACCATTATTATTATTATTATTATTATTATTATTATTATTATTATTATATTGATACTGTTATTAGTAGAAGTAGTAATATCAGTGTACCATTATTATTATTATTATTATTATATTGATACTGTTATTAGTAGAAGTAGTAATATCAGTGTAGGATTATTATTATTATTATTATTATTATATGGCTACTGTTATTAGTAGATGTAGTAGTAGTAGTAGTAGTAGTATTAGTGTTAGCATTATCATTATTATTATTATTAGTAGTAATATCAGTGTACCATTTTTTTATTATTATTATATTGATACTGTTATTAGTAGAAGTTGTAATATCAGTGTAGCATTATTATTATTATTATATTTATACTGTTATTAGTATAAGTTGTAGTGGTAGTAATAATTATATTGTTGCTGTTATTAGATTAAGTTGTAATAGAAGTAGTAGTATTAGTGTTAGCGTTACCATTGTTATTATTTTTATTATTATTTGTACTAGTAGTAATATCAGTGTAGTATTATTATTATTATTATGTTGTTACAGTTATTAGTCAAAGTTGTAGTAGTAATAGTATTAGTGTTAACAGTATTATTATTATTATAAGTAGTAATAGTAGTAGTAGTTGAAGTATTAGTAGTCATTATCATTATTAATATTATTATTAGTAGTAGTAGTATTAGTAGTAGTAGTACTAGTAAAATTAATGTTATCATTATCATTATTACTATATTACTGTTATTAGTAGAAGTTGTAGTAGTAGTAGTAGTAGGATACATTCATAGTAATATTATCATTACAATTGAATGTTTGTCTCCACCTGTGTTCAAACTGGGTAATGCAGTGAGCCGGTCTGTCTGGCTGTTGGCTGCAGGGCTGCAGACAGACACACAATTGAAGGGACTAAATGTTCTGCTTTCAGAACCGCCAGTGAGGAAGAGGAGATGATTGACAGAGTTTCTCTCCCACCACGCCCTTTCCCAGGATGCACCAAGGCCCTGTGCCATCCTCTGAGAATCTGACCCGCAGTAAAACCCGTACTCCAGCAGAGAGTTATACTTTATAATTCAAGAGTTTAAACACCCTCTTATGAAGACAGTGGCAGAGTGGTTTAGAAATGTGAAAACATTCCCAAAAATATAACTTTGATCTACTAAGATTTCATTAAAAACTGTGATCTGCTCTTATATTGAGTTACCTTGACCCAGAAACACATGTTCAGCTGTGATGTAATCATGTCTACACTGAGACTTCAAGTAACCACTGAAATGTTGGCTGAGATTTTCCTCAGAATGTATTTGTGAGTTAAAGTGATGTAATGATGATTATTTTATGCTAGCAGCCTTTAAAAGTGCACTCAGTATATTTTTGTTTTGGTTGTTTTTTGTTTGTGTGGTGAAGGTCGGTACAACAGGAAACATAAATTGTGTTGTAGCTTAATCTTATATTGTGCATTGTGTGTGTGTGTGTGTATACACACACACACACACACACACACACACACACACACACACACACACAGTATACTGTATATATAAAAATATAGTGTTGCACACACACCTTTATTTAAAAAGTTGAATATTCATTTAGACATTAAAATAATGACGTGTAGCCACCAAGGACAGTTTCAGGTTGGATATTCGACAGATATTCATCTGTAGTTTTTATTGCGTCCACAGCAGTTAGGGAACGTCAACATAGTGACAAATCGAATGTTTCAAATTTCAGTAGCTCTTTACCCATTACGCCCAAAACTCTAGCTGACCCAATGGAAGAGACACATATTGCACACATTTTGTTTTTGTAGATTCTTGCACCATTTTAAATGATTTATTAATATTTGTTAAATTCAATAGCTCCTTTGCCATGTCACCTAAATATTGCACACCCTTTTTGTTTGTCCATTTCTTTATGTTTGTCATTGTGGCAAATTTCTATAGCTCCTTGGTCATGTGACCTACTGACCTCAAACAAGGGTCAGAATGTCCACTGTCAGTCTTTGGGCCACTTCCAGGTTCTTATCAGAGACACACATGGAGCAGCCGTTGGCTTTGCTGAACTCAACTGAACATATGGTTGTCCCACACAACTACATGAAAATAAATAATGGCAACACTAAAGGGTGTGCAATATCGAAGGGTAGTCAATGGACATTCTGACCCTTTTGAGGTCAGTAGGTCACATGACCAGTGAGCCACTGAAATCCTAATGTATAAAAGTGTGTACTTTGTTTACACTCCCAAACGAATTCAACTAGGTGTACAGAATGCTGCTCACATTTTCACATGCTTATTAGCTTTGAAAAGAGAATTAATCAACTGTGGGAATAAAACCTGTGCAATGTTCTGCACAATTTGTCCAACACCTTGACACTTATTTGGAGTATGAGGCTCAACTGGTTTGAAAGCACGAATATCCAACCTGAAACTGTCTTTTCCTCGGTTGTGTAGCATTCATGTTTTTCATATGACTATTAAAGTAAATATAGTAATACAACAAAAGTAATATATAATAATATAGTATATATAATAGTATATATAATATATAGTAATATATTTGAGAGCAGTGAGGAGTTTTCTCTTTGACTTGTCATTGTCTAATTTAAGCAAATGAATAATGACACGATGGAGTCTTCAACTTATGTGAGGGTACTTTTTAACCAGATTTTTCAAAGGTACTATTCCTTTTACTGTGTTTTAACATGTTAATTTAGTACTATATACTGTAAGCCAGAGATATGCTTTCACATTTAATAAAAAAAATAAAATGGGATTTGTAAAGCCACTTCTGTGGGCGTTGTCACGCTTTTATCAACAAACATTGATACATGGTATTATTGGTGATTCAATTGATTAGTTAATCAACATATGATGTAATTAATTCAACTGTATTCATTTATTTATTCATTATTATTATCAATTAACAGCCCTCATTTCTTTGTTTAAAACATTTACATTTAAAAAATCACAGAGTGCATCTTAACAATAAAGGATGTTTTTGTCACCCCCTGCTGGTGGATCTGGTGAATTACAGCTGCAGTCAGACTTTCACTTGTATAATTACTGAGAGGATCACACAGGGCGAGATCTGCCCACCACAACATGAGCTGGAGCAGAAATCATCAATGAATGCAACACTGGAGAAGAACAAACCCAAAACACATGATAGAGAGGGAATGTGGAGGACGGGGGGGGGCTGATTAACTGTCCTGCTGCGGACACATATGACAGACGAACAGGTTACCGAGGTTAACGGTGAGTTTGATGCGTCCTCCGTCCAGCTCCAGGCGTAGTGTGTCAGCTGACTCTTTAGACGTGGTGGCCATGAGCAGACCATACGCTCGCTGAGACATGAACCTCAACGCCACGTCCTCCGCCTCTGTGTGCATTGTGCTGGGCATGATGATCTTCAGATACATACTGCCGTCATAACTCAACACCGTCGCCTCTGGAAACACACACACATGTACATGAGCATTCACAAGTTCATATCACATTTATACAGTCAGCATTGAGAAGCAACACCACTGAGCCACATCACAGGAGAATGGGGTAAGCTGTGCCAGTTTGTGTTATTATATTCCAGCATATCTGCTCTCCAAAAAAACTTTATCGGACTATGTTTACGAGCACTATTAAGTGAGTGGCACAGTTTACAGATTTAATAATTCCTGGCTAAAATGTAACAATTTAAATATATGATCAATTCATCACCTTGTATGTGATATAATAAGACCTGTGGTGTTTTCTCTCATATATAACTCTATAACATTTAGATCATTTACTTGAAATAAATAAAATACAGCAAACTATAGTGCAGTACCGTGTGGTGACACATGATGTCACTAAAGGTCTGTTGTGGAACTGCTCATAAACATCAACTCACATTAAACTCAACAGCCTGCACAACATCCGGCTGCTCAAAAGATGAAATAAATAGTTTTAATAAAACAAAACAAAATGCCTTCTCTTCAACTGTTCCTGCAAATAAACAAAAGCATTTTTCTGTGGTGCAGTTGAATCCCAAACCCACCTGCTCACCGTCTGACATACATTAGAATAAATCAAATCTACAGAGACAGAATATGCTCATAATTATGCAAAGGCCACTGAGCTGACACGAAACGATTAAGCTCATCGCCAGCTTAGTCTCCATTATATCAGTCAATATCAAACACACATCTGTGTCGTCTGCAGAAAGCATGTATAGTATAAACAGTATATCAGTAGGGTCACCCCTGATGTGTTTGTGAGCGGGTATCATTGCCCTGTGAGACGGAGCAGCTTGCAGCAGCTGGTGTCGTTTTAAGCTGCACAGATGGTTCTGGTAAGCATCACCGCTCGAGTGCTCTTCCACACTCGTGACATCGGCTTTTCCCCGCCAACATGAACAGGATGCAACACGGTGCTGTACGGTGCAGACAAACACATCCAAAAGAGCGTTTGTGAAGCTTCACAATCCCTCACTGTGAGTCCCTGATAAACCCGTCACGCGTGGACTCACACTACAGCTACATATAACTGCTGTCTGTCTGCAGGAAACCAGAGGAAATATACAGCCACCTGCACTGATTCACCATATTCATCAGTGAAATATATGGCAACGATTAGACGTTACAACTTTCATTCCTGTTCATCACCCGTCCTTACCGATCTCACAGTTGTCTCCCAGGTAACCGGTGCCGGTGCAGTCACAGATGTAGCGGTTCCAGCCCTCCTTGCACTGTCCTCCGTTGGCGCAGGGGGCGTTGCTGCATCGTTTCTGCAGCTCGCGCGTACAGAAGCTGCTAACACCCGGAGCGCTCTGGATCTCCGCGAGCCGACGCACGTCACGACTCTTCCCGTCGATGAAGAGGTCACGGACGCAGCCCACGTAACCGTAGTTGAGCAGCGCGGTCCAGACCTCGGGCGGCAGAATCAGACCCTGATGAGTCTCAGGTAAACCGCCCAGGTACATGTCACTGTCCAGATCCAGAATCTCACTGCCCTCGTTTGCGTTGAACGGAATCGAGCGGCTGTTCACAGAGATCGACCCTGAAAAATGAAGAACATTAACAGGTGTGAGCGAAGAATGTTTAATTTCATGCCTTCATCCTAAGAGACTAACAGTTCATTCAAGCTTTATAGTTCCTTGGGGATCGAACATGTGTCCTTGTTATACTGGCTTGACATTCCACAGACATGGTTCAGGGTTTTCCCAAAATCCACAACTACCAATTAGAGCTCCTCCAACTTTATTGGCAAGAACAACATAAGTGTACGTTGCCAATGCATTATTTGACACTTTACATACAGATATAAACACAGTGAATGCTGGAGTTTAAAATCTCAGAACTGTTATTTTCTCGGGCTGCCGTTCAGTCTCGTCAAGTATACGACCAACGACCGGTCCTTCAGTCTACCGCACACACGCTCTCACTCGGGCAGTTTCGCTTTTAACATTTGTTCAGATAAAAGTGAGTGAGCGTTTCACACCTTGTCCATATTCCTTGTGCACCTGATTCAGTGCTTGCGGGTGAAGTCTCCATTCTTTGTACAGTAAATGCACTCACTTTATCCGTGTCAGCTGTTTTCGAGCACAAGAGTGTATGTGTTGTTGCTAATATGTTGCTAATAACTTGCTAAATATGAACTACAACAGTTGTCTGTTTCGTCACGCAAGAACACTCACATGCTTGTGCTTGTTTTAGTCCTTATTTAGCAACACACCGTTTAAAAACACAGTAGCTTCAAAAGTCTCGTCTCAACTCTGACTGAGTGCAATTTATGTTGTAGAACAAAACGTCCAGGTATGTTCAAGTGATGTTCACAGCAGAACTTATTTTACTAAATCTATAAATATAATAATAATTGGAAATTCCCAAGTGAACCCAGGACTCAAAAATGCTGTTTTTCTTCCAGGTTCAAGGACTGTAGCCTGAACCGCTAATTCTTCAATTATGATCATGTGAGCACATATTTCAGTGTGAGTTCTCATCTCTGCATAGATCAGGGAGATTTATGACTGACTCTTAATTGTCTATTAAACTGCAATTACAGAACGGCTGGATTTTCCCCCCACAGCACAAACACCCGCATACTCCAGTCTCACACTCTGTTAGTCAGTTATGGCAAATGAAGAGCCTTTGGCAGTGCAGCTCAACGACACACACATCTGTGCGTTTAATGGTGTCTCTATGGCCACGTGCAGACTCCGTTTGGGGATAAAGATCACATTTAAAGGGTGAATCCACTTTACTGAATCAACTGCTTCACGTGTGGACAGAATACAGGAGTCTCTCCAGAACTCATGATGACTGACGTGTGATCATCATAGCAACAGTTTGGCATCTCACGGATGTAAACATAAACAAATGTATGTCACACGTTTTAACTCATTTGATGTTCAATATGTTTGACTAACTTAAAGAATATAAGAGCGCCTCTGTTAATCTCCAGCTACTGAACACAAAACACTGGCAAATAATCGGACTTGCTCATTATTTTCACATGCGCTTGTGATTTATCAACACATGTTTGGCAGAAGTTTGCAGCTCTTCACTGGTAGTGGTGAACCTTCCGAAAACCTTTGGCATCAATGAAGAGTTTGCTGTAAAGCTCATTAACATGTGAACATAATGAGTGTCAAACCAGTGGTTTCTCATTACTGAAGCACACCAACCCACCAAATATACTGTGCAGAGGTACAGTAGCAAAAACAGTCTTGCAGTAGAGAGAATGGCTTTTTGAACGGAAGTTTTTGTTTATTTATTTTTCTATTATCCAGATGTGACGTGATAATATCACATAAACTAACCCTAACCCAGCAACCGGGCATCGCTCATTATTGCGCAGACCTTGTGACCCATTTCAATTGTAGTTAGACTTTTCTAGTTTAAAGCGTTACGGAGGAAGTTAAGTCAAACCTCTCAAACAACAGCAGTCCTGACATGCCAAACAGCAGCGCTGTGTATCACCTTCACAAAACTGTTTCAGGATTTTACATGAGTAAATGTAACTTATATTTTGACAAAATGTTATAGTATTTTATGAAATATTATTATAGAAGTTATATACAAACTTCTATAAAGTCTAAAGTCTATACATTTCTATTAGACCTCATTTTATATCAACAGTGGCAGTTGTAGATAAAGTTTCAAGATGTGTTACAGCTTGTGCTTATTTTTTCAGAAATACTGTAAATTGTTATTATTATTACTATGATCTAATGGGGCTTTTCCACTGCACAGTACAACTCGACTCTGCTCGCTTTTTGGGGTTTTCTACTGTGGATAGTTCCTGGTACCTGGTACTTTTTTTTAGTACCACCTCAGTCGAGGTTCCAAGCGAGCCGAGCCGATACTAAATGTGACGTCAAAATCCTGCAGATCACTGATTGGTCAGAGAGAATCATCACTACCAGCATCACTGGATTTGGATTTCCAACACGCAACATCAACCCGCTAGTTTTAAAGTTAGCAAGTGCGATAGCAGTATAATATGTTCACGTGACTTTCAAATTGTAAAAAGAAATGCTGTGTGCAAAACCATGCCGTGATCAACAAACGAGGTGCAGATGGTCCTCTCGTTAGTGATGAACGAAACGACACAAAACTAAAAGTCTGTCAGGAAGTGTCTCAGCTGTTGGCCGCACACGGAAAATACCGGATCTTCCAACAGTGTAGGGAAAAGTAAAAAACATAAAAGTGAGGACAGAACCATCAAGGACCACAACAGCCGGAGTGGTTCAAACAGAAGAAAGTGGAAGTGGTTTGACCAAATGGACACTATCTAGACCGGCGAGCAATAGGAGGGAGAGTGTGCTGGACTCGGTCATGGCTGGAGTTCATGATGGAGGATGGTATGTTTTGTTACGTTAACTCTATACTCTGATTGAAAGCTTCACTTTATTTAGTTGAGCAGATACTGGAAAACTTCTAAAACAACCAGATCAATTGAACTGATACACTTGTGTAAAATCACCATCAACAACTGCTTTATGCAGCACAATGAGCTAGTAGCTAACAGCTAGCGCTCGTGCTATTGTTTTGGTCAGTTTGTGTCGTGTTTAAGATGATGTCACGGCAGTAGAGGCGGTGTAACTATGACAATCAGCCTATAATCCCGCCCATGTTGAGGCGGCACTAAACTGCCGTGGAAACACAAGCTCAGAAAAGTAAAGCGGGTCGAGTCGAAGCGTAACGTGCCGTGAAAACGTGCCATAAGACTAGCTACACTGACCTGACCATGGTCATGAGGAGTCTTTCCTCTTGTATAATATGTGTCTTCTGTTTGAATTTAATTTTAAAAGGGGGGAGATAAACTTCCTGTCACTTTTGTTGTTGATGTTTTCAACTGAAATAATGTCACTTGATGCATGTACTGGAAAACCATGAACAAAACTATGCAACATAAAAGGAAATGCGACCCAGGACACATTAAATACAGGTTATGTTTAATCTACGGCAGGTCGACACTTGATTAACGACATAAAGACCTGAAGTTTTACCTGAAGTAAAACCAGTTAAAGATACAGACAGGAGCAGTATATGTTAACTGTTAATAATCAGAGGACATTACATTAAAAGCTCACACAGCTGATGTTATTTTTCATTCAGTAGTTCATTTAACATGCGATGCTAACACGTGTTAGTTATATAACATCTTATTATAATTCTGTTTGCCCCCACTGTTTTTCAGATTGGGACTGATAATAGTAATTGTATAAAAAAATATTTTCTGAGACGATTATCGTGAAAGTCTCATACCGTTGCAACCCTAGATGTGAGCGATGTTAAGAACATGTGAATTATTTGTATGTGCGGTACTATTGTTAGTGGGTAATAGGATTTATTTTATTCTTTATATTGTTCATATTACATTTAATGGTTTTTATTTGTCAATCTGAACGTATTTCGGAGATTAAAAATTAACCAGAAAATTCTTCAAAAAATCAAAAGTAAATCATGAATTACTCTGAAATCTTCAACACATGCATATGATAATGATTTTTAAACAGAAATATTATTACAAATGAATAATTTATTATATTATTATTCTAATTAACTTTTATTGTGTTTTTTGAGTATTAGATCTGTTTTAGCATATGTGGCAGTATTTTATTGATTTTCCTCAACACAGATCTGAAGACGTCATTTCCCATGATGCTGTGCAGCTGTTAATAATAACTTGTAGTGGTAAGAAATGGAATTGTGTGAATGTCTTTCACAATCATTCATCATGTGTCCAGCGTGTGAACATAGAAGATGTTATTTGGATTAATTGTGCAGTCCTGAAGGATTGTGGCGTTAGTGTAATGAAGCGCTCTTTAAATGCTTTGACTTCACTGTGATTTTCATGATACTGCATCATTTTATATCTCAGAAGTGTTTCTCACCCTTCCTCCCTTCTCTCTGGAAGTCAACATGGCACCATTCTCCATCATTGACCTTCTTGTTGCTGGTCTTGAGTTTGATACTCCCTGATCCCATGTCCATCAGCAGGAATAAAAAGCCGTCCAGCAGCTCCATGGCGAAGTAATCGCTCTTCATCTCGCGGCCGGGACGCTGCTCTTTCGTGCTCTGTGGTTTCCCGTGACTGAAGAGCAGCAGTCCGCTCGGTTCTGTGGTGCGGAAATCAAACGATATGGAGCTGGTTTTCTTGGTGTCCCACCGCGGAAGAGCGATGTAAGACTCGGGCGTCTCAAAGGTCACGGGGTCGAGGGCCGCCACGTCCTCGCAGCGGAACACCAGGTCACCGTGGAGACTGATCTTGGGGTCTCTCTCGATGGCCAGATGGGACAGCTCCAGCTTGAAGTCGTTGTTCTTGTACACCACCTACAGGGGGCGATACAGACAGATTGTGACAGAGAAGAGGCACTTCTCGAAGTCTCAATAAAACATTTTCTCACACTCTCACTAGTTGATTTAATTCATCTATTAACAGTGTCCGAGAGTGTGTTCATGCATCACAGGAGATTTGTGTTATTCAGATTCATTTCCAGCACATCTCTAATTCTGTATGGAGTTGAATAGAATTCTGTGCTGGAAATGACGCTGATGGAAATGACATTTTTAAAGTTAGTTGTCAAATAAAATGAACGACTCTTTTGTCTTGATAAGACCAATCAGCACACAATTAAATCCTATTTCACATAATTTGCTCATCCTATAATTCACTCATTCATTCATTCATTCACCTGTTCATGCATTCACATGTGCATTCTTTTGTTTGTTTGTTCATTCATTCACTTGTTTATTCACTCAAGCATTAATTTATTAATTCATTCACTTGTTCATTTGCTCATCCTATCATTCACTCACTCATTCAAACATTCATTCATTCACCTGTTCATGCATTCACATGTCAAGTCAAGTCAAGTCAAGTCAATTTTATTTGTATAGCGCCTTTCACAACACACATCGTTTCAAAGCAGCTTTACAGAAGTTCAGCATTAAAAATGAAAATGTAAAAATGTAATGTCTATAAAGTCGATAAATCATCATCCTTGTGCAGGGCTCCAAACTGCGACTAAAAATGGTCGCATTTATGACCAAATAAATTTATTTGCGAGTGTAATTTCTGTCAAGGTCGCCATTGGCGACAGTAAAAGTTTACTCCCTTTGATTTTAAAATTTGCATTACATTTCCCGAGATACATTACAAAAGTTTATATCAAAGAAATAGCGGGGAAAACGAGTTCATTGCAGGAACTAACCATTTCAAAAAAGAGACTGTGAGAAAACACGGTGACAGTAACAAGCATAAAAATGCACGTGATCACATAATTGCGAAGAATGCTCCACAGACTACACTGTTAGCACGTGCAGTTTTTCTTGCATGTGAGCTGCGGGACGAAAAGGAATGTAAGGAGTTAAAAATGAAAATATTTGGCGCCTGTTTTTCCCCCTATAGGAGCCAGTGGCTCCTTAATTGATTTTTTGTTTAGAGCCCTGTTGTGGAATTAGATAAGATATGATTCTTTATAGTGTTTAAAAATAATTAAATAATAATTGTATTAATAACCCCAGTGAGCAAGCCGAAGGCGACATGTGCATTCTTTTGTTTGTTTGTTCATTCATTCACTTGTTTATTCACTCAAGCATTAATTTATTAATTCATTCACTTGTTCATTTGCTCATCCTATCATTCACTCACTCATTCAAACTTTCATTCATTCACCTGTTCATGCATTCACATGTGCATTCTTTTGTTTGTTTGTTCATTCATTCACTTGTTTATTCACTCAAGCATTAATTTATTAATTCATTCACTTGTTCATTTGCTCATCTTATCATTCACTCACTCATTCAAACATTCATTCATTCATTCATTCACCTGTTCATGCATTCACATGTGCATTCTTTTGTTTGTTTGTTCATTCACTCAATCATTAATTTATTCATTCATTCACTTGTTCATTTGCTCATCCTATCATTCACTCACTCATTAACACATTCATGCATTCACCTATTCATTCTTTTGTTTGTTTGTTCATTCATTCACATGTTTATTCACTCATGCATTAATTTGTTAATTTATTCACTCGTTCATTTACTCATCCTATCTTTCACTCACTCATTCAAACATTCATTCATTTGCACATTCGTTCATTCATTCATTCTCCTGTTCGTTCATTTGTTTGTTTGTTCATTCATTCACTTTTTCATTCACTCAAGCATTAATTTATTCATTCATTCACAGGTTTATTCAATCGTTTATTCATTCACTCATGCATTCATTCATTCACTTGTTCATTTGTCCATTTGCTCATCCTATCTTTCACTCACTCATTCAAACATTCATTCATTCACTCATTCGTTCGTTTGTTTGTTCATTCACTAAAGCATTAATGTATTCATTCATTCACTTGTTTATTTGCTCATCTGATAATTCACTCATTAATTAACACATTAATGAATTAATGTATTCACCTGTTCATTCTTTTGTTTGTTCATTCATTCACTTGTTTATTCACTCATGCATTGATTTGTTCATGCATTCACCTGTTCATTTGTTCTTTCATTCAAACACTTGTTCATTAATTAATTAGTTTGTTTATTTATTCACTAATTCATTTGTTTGTTCATTTATTCGTTCGTTCTTTCATGCATTTATTCATGTATTTACTAGTTTTTCCATTTATTCGTTTAATCTGTTCATGTATTCACAGATTCAACAATTTCATTCAATAATGTGTTCATTCATTCACTCATTCACCTGTCCCTTCATTAGCTTGTGTTTTCATTCTTTATTTTGTTCATCTATTCACAATTTGCATTCATTCATCATGTATTTGTTAATTAATGTATTTACTCAATAATGCACTCTTCTAATTGTTTGTTTGCTTATTCACTTTTTTTATTTATTCACGACCCATTTATTCATTTGTTCATTCATTCACTTGTTCATGAACTCATTCACCTGTTTGTTCATTCATTCATTCATTCATTCATTTATTTATTTATTCACTCGTAGAATAGAATTCTGTGCTGGAAATGACATTTTTAACCATTTTTATATAAAACGCCCGACTTCTTTGTGTTGATAACACCAATCAGCACCCAATTAAATCCTATTTCACACTTTTTAATCATTTGCTCAAATTATAGGTAGACTGAAAATGAGGGCCAGTAAAAAAGTGATATGTCCCTTGATTTGTCTCATATTTCATCTCAAGCATGATGCCTCAACTGTTTGACAGTCGAAACTTATGAATAATTGATAGAAATAATTTCCACACAATGAATATTGACATGGTTTCTGTTTAATTCACTCTTTATTTAGATGATTGTAGTTCTACACATGAAATTAATTTGCATTTTTTTAATGTATTTTCATAGTTTCAAATTAAAAGGCTGAAACAGTCAACTCTAGACATCCCAACTTATATTTGTCTTGTTCCCAGAACACAACTTTAAAGCAGGTTTTTGATTTTTAGGAACGTTTTCTTTACGGAAATATAATGTTTGTTTTAGGCTGTACGTGATGGATCCCTGAACCTCTACATTTCCAGAACCTTTCTGCAACCTCAATAAACCAACAAGCCATCAATGAATTAGTTATATACTATAATGGATTACAATTATTATATAATCATTCAAATCAGCCACAAGACATTGAGGAAGACTAATACAGGCGGTTGTTTGGAATACAAGTCACTGTTTAATCTACACTGGGGGTAAAATGCCCACAGAGGGTTATAGTGATATCAGGTAGATATTGGGGCAATAAACTTATTGTACAAAAAAACGTCACTAAAACCTCGGCATGTTTCAAAGACTGACTGTCTGAATGAAAACTCTCAGATGCACTTTCACTGCCTGTCATACGTAACGGACCGTCTCAAATTCCACCGTCTTCTATATAAGTGCGGTTAAACCCTCAAACCTTTATTTCAGAGGAAGTGTTTATTTTGAAAACTGAAGGGACAGAAGTTTCTGTTGTTGGAAGTTGAGTTCACAACAATTTTAATGCAGTGAAATGCTCTCATCCGACTTGCTGTTGACAACAACCTGCTCTCATGGCCAAACATAGAGGTATGTGAAATTACGCCAATGTGCAAGTAAAGTAAATCTGGGGCGTTTTCAAGAATATGCACTGAACCGAACGCAGAGCACATCTGTTACTGTGGATGGCATGTATTTATAGAAACACTACGCACCACAGACAAAACAGCCATGCACATTTATTTATTGAATTAAATCACAGCCTCGCGGTTTGAAAAATCGTAATTTCGATTTGATTTCTATTAATCGTTCAGCACTAGTCGAGGCAATAATCAGGACTGGTGCTGTGGACGTCTCAAACAGCTTTTCAAAGAAAAGTAAAAATAATATTTCCCGACACACTCACATCTTTCAGGCAGCCCATGAAGTTGTTGCTGACGGGCGATCCGGGCAGATCCGCTGTGTTCGGACTTCCACCGATATAGAAGAAGTCATCAGATCCGAGCATTGTGTAGTCTTCTTGGGTGTAACCAGTGGTGGTCAATATACCGTCCACTGAGATGGTGACCTACCGATGGGACGACCCGTGACAGACAGAGAGACAGAGAGAGAGAGTGTTTCCGAGGAGAAAGAGAGAGAGAAGGAGAGAAAGACACTGGATTAAACAGTCATTTGTGGTTTAAGTTGTTTAAGGAAAGAGTTTCATTACAGTGCAGTTGTAAAAGCTCATTGCTGTTCAACACTGAAACCCTTAAAAACTCACATGAACTTTAATAATACAGCGTGACTGCCAACAGCATTCTTAATTATTTCCTTTCTGATTGTGATTCACTGCTCTCCACGGGCTGTCCAGGATTAATCTCCAAAAAGCTTAAACGTGTCTGGAAATCATTCAGAGCTGCTGTTATATTCTATATTTCAGATGTCGTCTCACAAGCAAACCACTATTTGAAGCCTATTGCCATGAAATCAGATCCATATTTCTGGATTATTCTGCAACACACACAGTGTTGCATTTAAAGAGGTCATAGTGGAAATTGTGTCATCTTTATTACAAATTTCCCTCAATGCCCACGTGATATAAAAGCAATAAATGTTACAGAGACTCTGAATATAAACAGATGCGCTTGAGAAACATGTCATCAAACTTTAAAGGAATATTCCGGGTTCAATACAAGTTCATCTCAATCATCAGCGTTTGCGGCATAATGCTAATTAGCACATAAATACATTTTTCTTTAAATCTTCATTTTCACCATTGTGTTAGGGTTTATGGTGTTATGTCGCCTTATCATGAAGTTGTAAACTTGGCTGTAACTTTACAGAGAAAAGCTTAGTGAGCGAGTTTATCACACTAAAATTATGCAACACACATGTTGTTTACGTCAGGGACGAGTCACAATGTGTTGGTGGTAATCAACATTATGCCACAAACAGCCTGAGCTCATGAATTTACCGGAGCACTGCAATGCTTTGCAAAACTCAAATGACATGCTTCATTACACGTTTGGCTGCCGTTTGTTCTGTGAAATGTCCAGCAGGGGGCGCCAAAACCACGCAGACGGCGAGTCTGTAATACCCTCTTTTTTCAAGTTTTTCAATATCATAACAGCATTATGAGCGTACTAGTGACGAATAATGTTTATAAAGTCATAGTCAGCCGTTGTACTCGTCATGTGTGTGAAGGTGAATAAAACACACAGTTGTTGTGGCGCCTCTAGTGTTCATATCACCAGGAAACTGCAGAGAAACCTAAAAATCTGCACGTAAAAGTCAGTTGCACAAAGTAACGCTCTAAACGTAAATTAACGCTCATTTTACGAGACTAGTTTGGACACAAATGCTGTCGCCTGAGCTTAACTTGTATTGAATATTCCTTAAAGACAACAGCCTGATGCATGTTCAATGCACTTAAATGACAAACAGTGTTTAAAACGGACAGCTTCTGAGGTTTGCCGATGTCTGAGGCTGAGACTAACACCTCACAGATGGAACATGCCAACATTTATTTTAAAGATAAGCACTTTTTCTATTGTGATCTTACTGATCATATTTACTGTATGAACCGGCGTGCTCTCTCTTACACGACCTCCACAATGGTGAGTGTTTGAAGTTTTAACACAGTTCATATGTTCAAACGTGTATTTTTGACTAGGATGGGGTGCTTTAAAGGTTATTTCTCTGGAGCAGTGCACACACACATATGAAGGCCCTGATTGGAGGACAGTACTTCTATTATTGCTCGTTCAACACACACACACACACACACACACTGATGACAGTGTATGTGAGAGAACTGCATTGTGTTTTTCATTTTTAATGTGTTTACTCCATTGGTTCAATGCTTCACAATCACTTACGTGCTGAATAATAATGCTGTTTTTGCTCTTTCTGACTGAACGTGTCCAATTAAAACACGCGCTGATAAAGGTTGGCGAGACAGACTACTTTATCTGTCAAATTATTTTCTACTCCAACAAATATCACACACAAAGCCACAGCGCCTCTTCACAACACAATACAAACCACCTCTTAATCAGATACCTGCGATGAACGGCCGCCAGAGACAATCCTCAACATTGTGTCTCATTCTATTAATTCTGTGAAATACTTCTGAACTATTAAACTAGCCTCAAATCACCACTCGTGCAGCCTGCAATTCTGAAACTACAGAACTAAATGACTAAAATACATTCAGCATTGAGCGTTCAACAACTGCATCGTAAAGAAACGTTTCCCAAAGCGCTCTTTTACCATCATCTCTTTCATGTGCCGTTCAGCTTTTCAAGTGTTGTTTTCAGACGTCTGTACCGTACAAACACATTTTTATGTCTGCTGTTGTATTTTAAGAGGGTCTGACTGTCCACGGTCTTAAAATGGACATTGAGTGAAAACTTGCTCCATTTGAAGACCCCATGAGATGGTGGGACAGTTGTGCCGTTTTCTTTCCCGTGTTGGCATATTTCCTCTTGAAACAGGAAGTTGGGGCAGAACATTTTGGACAGCTGATTATATATTTAGTTTATATCGGTCGCAAACAGAAAAAACTGGAAAATGATGTTGTCAATATTTAGATGCAGAAGAGTAAGACTTGTTAAACGTGTATCATAAATGCTAAAAGATTCATTCTGTCGAGGTTTCTGACTTGAGCTAAACACAAATCCACAATTTTGGTTTCATGGGGTCTTTGAGAATGCATTAAACTGATGTGAAGCTCAATTATGGCATCATAAATCCTCACGAGTGCACAAATTCATGACCATCTTGCAATGTTAAAACCGTCATGGAATGGAGTGTTATCAGTCGACGTGTGGCCAGCGCGAGTGTGTGTGGACGCTGGCATTCGGCCGATGTTGGCAGCACTCAACGCCAGCATTATTACAATAAATAAATCATTACGCCGGGCGAGTTGACCAGCTGTCAGCCACCTGTGATACAGAACCTACTGAGAGAGAGAGACACAGAGAGACACACAGAGAGAGAGACATGCAGACAGATAGACACAGACAGACAGAGAAAGAGAGAGAGACAGAGAAAGAGAGAGAGACAGAGAGACAGACAGAGAGAGAGAGACACACAGACAGATAAACACAGAGAGACAGACAGAGATAGATAGACAGAGAGAGACACACAGAGAGACAGACAGAGAAACACAGAGAGAGAGACAGTTAGCACTCATCCAGGCATCATATCAGTCATTTAAATTCATTTCTAATCATATAACACTGATAACGCAACACACACAGAACATACCAAAAATCAACTGTTTAAATATATAATCAAATGTTGCATGTTTTAATGTTTCTGTCCAGCTCTCATCACCAAAATAAATATGATTATTTTGCATTTCTTTGCCTGTATACACAAGCCTTCCGTAAGTAATCTAAATACATTACTTTCTATGTGATGCAAAAGAATACATTACTGATTACATTTAAGAAAGACTATTCTGTATGACAAATGATATCATGAGCTAGCAATGAACACTTCAACAGGTTATGCTAGTGCATTTCTACAAGCGCAAACCTCCAAGAAACATTTACAGCTGCTCTGAACGTTTTGGACACATGATCCAGACTGTAACAGCATGTGACGTCACATGCTATAAATCACATGGTTTCTTGGGTTATATATCCATGGCCTGATTAATTACATCTGTGTAGTTCAGTGATATATTAGTGCACTTACATAATTAATAACCAGATCACAGTCTATAACGACTTTTATACGTTAACGACTGCCATACACGGCCAAATAAAACAAATCTCTCGTTTCCAGAACAAACATCATTAAAACAAAATACATTTTCTTGAGCAGTAAAAGTGCACGTACAATAATAAGACTCGATATCAGAAAATATATCTTTTATTAAGTAAATTTTTCTTACTTTGACAAAACGATTACGGGTTATGCTTAAAACAAGGCAACGGCCGTTATAAAAATATAGGGGGTGTGTAAAGAGATTAATGGAGAGGAGGAGGCGAGAACCGGCTTGACAATATAAATAATAGATTTAATAATAAACTTAAACAAGACACAAACACACACATGACGATCAGCTGAAAACAATCTCTCTCTCGTCGCACCACCATCCGCCGTCAGGCTTTACCCCTCTCAGAGGCTTGATTAGCCTGAATCACGACCCAGCCACAGTGTGAATTAATAATACACTTAATATCAGAAAACAAATCTAAATAACAACCAATTTAAATTTTCCGGAAAATGCATCTCGTTTTACTAGAAAACAAGAAACGTATCTATACAGTGCCTTGCAAAAGTATTCACACCCCTGATCAACATATGGGGTGCATATGTGCCAGCACTCAGTGACTCAGTGAGTGATTTTGGCTCGTTCTTCTCGGCAGATGTGCTGCAGGTTGTTCTGGTTGTTCAGGTTGTTCTGGTTGTTCAGGTTGTCCAGGTTGTTCAGGTTGTTCTGGTTGTTCTGGTTGTCCAGGTTGTTCTGGTTGTCCAGGTTGTTCTGGTTGTTCAGGTTGTTCTGGTTGTTCTGGTTGTCCAGGTTGTTCACTTTGTTCTGGTTGTTCTGGTTGTTTTGGTTGTTCAGGTTGGTCTGGTTGTTCTGGTTGTTCTGGTTGTTCAGGTTGTCCAGGTTGTCCAGGTTGTTCAGGTTGTTCAGGTTGTTCTGGTTGTTCAGGTTGGTCTGGTTGTTCTGGTTGTTCAGGTTGTCCAGGTTGTTCTGGTTGTTCTGGTTGTTCAGGTTGTTCTGGTTGTTCAGGTTGTTCAGGTTGTTCAGGTTGTTCTGGTTGTTCAGGTTGTTCAGGTTGTCCAGGTTGTTCAGGTTGTTCTGGTTGTTCTGGTTGTTCAGGTTGTCCAGGTTGTTCTGGTTGTCCAGGTTGTTCACTTTGTTCTGGTTGTTCTGGTTGTTCAGGTTGTTCACTTTGTTCTGGTTGTTCAGGTTGTTCTGGTTGTTCTGGTTGTTCAGGTTGTTCTGGTTGTTCTGGTTGTTCTGGTTGTCCAGGTTGTTCACTTTGTTCTGGTTGTTCAGGTTGTTCTGGTTGTTCTGGTTGTTCAGGTTGTTCTGGTTGTTCAGGTTGTTCAGGTTGTTCTGGTTGTTCTGGTTGTTCAGGTTGTTCAGGTTGTCCAGGTTGTTCTGGTTGTTCTGGTTGTTCAGGTTGTTCTGGTTGTTCAGGTTGTTCAGGTTGTTCTGGTTGTTCAGGTTGTTCAGGTTGTCCAGGTTGTTCTGGTTGTCCAGGTTGTTCACTTTGTTCTGGTTGTTCAGGTTGTTCAGGTTGTTCAGGTTGTTCTGGTTGTTCAGGTTGTTCTGGTTGTTCTGGTTGTTCTGGTTGTCCAGGTTGTTCGCTTTGTTCTGGTTGTTCTGGTTGTTCAGGTTGTTCTGGTTGTTCAGGTTGTCCAGGTTGTTCAGGTTGTTCTGGTTGTTCAGGTTGTTCAGGTTGTTCAGGTGACGCTTGTCGGCTGCAACTTTCAAATAGTGCCACATATTCTCAATAGGATTGAGATCAGGACTGGGCCACTGCGGGACATTTATCTGATTGTTCTTGAGCTGCTCCAATGTTGCTTTGGCCTTGTGCTTGGGATCATTGTCCTGCTGAAAGGTGAAGCATTTTCTCTTGTAGTATTTCCCTATCTTGACATTTTATTTTTAAATCCATCCATTCTTCCTTCAATTCTAAGACGATGCCAGTCCCTGCTGATGAGAAGCATCCCCACAGCATGATGCCACCACCATACTTCACTGCCATGACATCATCTTAAACGCGACACAGACATTACTGACCATAAACACGAGCGCTAGCTGTTAGCTACTAGCTCATTGTGCTGCATAAAGCAGTTGTTGATGGTGATTTTACACAAGTGTAACAGTTAAATTGATCTGGTTGTTTTGGAAGCGTTCCAGTAGCTGCTCAACTAAATAAAGTGAAGCTTTCAAGCAGAGTACAGAGTTAACGTAACAAAACATACCATCCTCCATCGTGGACTCCAACAACGCCGTGACCGAGTCCAGCGCACTCTCCCTCCCATTGCTCGCCGGTCTAGCTAGCGTCCATTTGGTCAAACCACTTCTGCTTTCTTCTGTTTGAACCACTCTGGCTGTTGTGGTCCTTGATGGTTCTGTCATCAATTTTAAGTGTTTTTAACTTTTCCGTACACTGTTGGTTGGTCCGGTGGTAGCCATGTGTGGCCAACAGCTGAGACACTTCCTGAGAGACTTTTTCGTTTTGTGTCGTTTCGTTCGTCGCTAACGATTGGACCGTCTGCACCTTGTTTATTGATCACGGCGTGGTTTTGCGCACAGCATTTCTTTTTATAATTTGAAAGTCACGTGAACAAATGGTACTGCTGTCACGCTTGCTAACTTTAAATCTAGCGGGTTGATGTCGCATGTCGGAAATCCAGTGATGCCGGTAGTGATGATTCTCTCTGACCAATCAGTGATCTGCAGGATTTTGACGTCACATTTAGTATCGGCTCGGCTCGCTTGGAACCTCGACCGATGTGGTACTAAAAATAGTACCAGGTACCAAGAACCGCCTGACCAATGATCCTTCAACAGTGGGTTTAATCCAGAAAACATGATTGCAGCTTTAATGATTGACAGGTGGATGCCAATGGTAAAGTAACAGTGTCCTCGTTAGGCCAATTTCTTTCATCGGTGTAACCTGGCAGCTTCAAAAGCACAGGGGTTGAATACTTATGCACACTTATGCACTTAATGTTCATTATTAGTTCATGTAGTTATCTAATGTTTAAGTATCACAAGGGTGTAGCTGTTGTTACCGCTTGCCCTTTTTAATCGCTGTTTGTTGTAGTCTTCTGTTGATTTGAAACGGCCCTACGGTGTGACAAATGCATCTATAAAAGTAAAAATATTCCATGCAGCAACATTAATGTAGAGATCACAATCCAAATGCAGTTTCTAATAGTTTTAGATGGAGTGTAAGATGTCTCGCCGCAGGACATGAAGTCACCTGAGGCTATTTTTACTTTCGTTGGAGTTTATTTTGATTTGTGTACATGTGCCCCTCTGAACTCGCCTCCAGATAAACATCATGTGAATATCAGTGACATGTTTAACAAACAGTCGATGTGCAAATGCATTCAATATATGTTTGATTGAATTATGCAATATGTGCAAATGTGAATACAGCAGCTGACACGTGCTGTCCTCAGTCTAACACACAGTTTCATGTAATTTACCAAATAAAGATGGTCTGTCAGCCTGTTAACATAATCAGCAATCACATAACCGTATAAAAGTGCCATTTCCCTGTCAGACATGAAGAAGCATCATCATCATCATCATCATGTGTGTATCTGCACAGATCACCTGTTACACACAGCAAAATCTGATTATAATACACTCACAACGGGATTACAGCGCTCAACACACACACATATCCCACCTAATGAGCAGATATCTCTTGACTCAGTCAAGCTGCAGTCACACGGTCAAACAACAGCAGTTTTTCACTGATATCTGGCACACACTGGATCTTGTTGCACATGTATAAACGATAACAACAACACCCAACGAATCAGAGTTGTGCAACACTCACAACTGAATGAGGAACCCAAGAACTGAGCTAACAAAACCATGTTCAGACTGTTTTTAATAATACATTTGATTTTTCATTATATCATGAGTCATGTTATAATACTGTCACATGCATATGAAATGGAGTATTTAAAGAAACATTACAGTGAAAACAGATCAAGTAAATGCAATGCATGTTTTATTGATTATTATTGAATGTCGAGGTCTGTGCATGTACTGTTAAATACTTTATGTGTGAGTTTCTTCTCAAGTGTTCATGTGATAAGTAAACATATGATAAAACAGGTTTAAATTAATTTATACCATCACTATTAACAGTATTTAGACAGTATTTGCATACCCTGCCCCCGGACATACGGGTATAAAAGCGGGGAAATATGTCCAGCCACTACAGTGGCTCAGTTCAGCGACGTGGCCGGGAGGACACAAAATCTCGTTCCCTGGAGGTTACATACGTAATCTAGACGTTCCCCGTCTGTCGCTCACTTCGACGTTGTGTCGAAGAAGCGACACTAGGGGTCCAATTTAAATCATGCCATGCGCTGAGCCGTGTAAGTGTACTGCTGACACAGGAGCGGGCAGGTATTACACGTGCAGAGGCGACCAGCTGTGTGGGCACTAGCCAGGTGCCCCTGGCTAGTGCCCACGAGGATGCAACACTCCTTGTTGAGTGTGTCAGACCTGCAAGGGGAGGGGAACGGCCTGGGTGTGAAAAGCCAATGAAATGGCATCCACAACCCAGTGGGAAAGCCTCTGTTTGGAGACAGCGTTCCCTTTCCGCTGTCCGCCAAAGCAGACAAAGAGCTGCTCAGAACATCTAGAGCTCTGCGTGCGGTCCAAGTAGGTATGCAAAGCTCGTACCGGACACAGCAACGAAGGGGCTGGGTCTGCCTTCTCCCGGGGCAGCGCTTGCAGGTTCACTACCTGGTCTCTAAAGGGCATTGTAGGAACCTTGGGCACGTAGCCCGGTCACGGGCTTAGTATCACATATGTGTCTGCCGGACCGAACTCCAGGCAAGTGTCGCTAACAGAGAACGCTAGTAGGTCCCCGACCCTCTTGATGGAGGTGTGCGCGATCAGCAGGGCCATCTTTAGAAAGAGGGCCCTGAGTCTGACTAATTCTACCGGCTCAGAGGGAGGTCTCTGAAGGCCCAAGAGGACCACTGAGAGGTCCCATGAGGGGAACAGGCTTGGCCGGGAGGGATTTAACCTCTGGGCGCCTTTTAGGAACCTGATAATTAAGTTGTGCTTACCCAAAGACTTGCCGTCTACTGCGTCGTGGTGGACCGCGATTGCAGTGACATACACCTTTAGGGTGGAAGGGGACAGCCTCCCTTCCAGCCTCTCTTGCAGAAATAAGAACACTGACCTAACAGCACACCTCTGTGGGTCTTCAGCCCGGGAAGAACACCAATTTGCAAACAGGCGCCACTTCAGGGCGTAAAGATGCCTAGTAGAAGGGGCTCTGGCTTGGCAGATTGTGTCTACGATGGCAGGTGGTAGACCAGCTAGATCTTCCATGTCCCGTCCAGGGGCCAGACATGGAGGTTACAAAGATCTTGGTGCGGTTGCCAGAGTGTGCCCTGTCTCTGAGAAAGAAGGTCCTTCCTTCGACAAGGTCAGAGAACCAGGCCCGAGTAGGCCAATAAGGAGCCACCAGGGTGACTTGTTCCTTGTCCTCCCTGACCTTGCAAAGCACCTGTGCAAGAAGGCTAACTGGGGGAAATGCTGACTTGCGCAGCCCCGCAGGCCAGCTGTGTGCCAGTGCGTCTACCCCCAGGGGAGCCTCTGTTTGGGCATACCAGAGAGGGCAGTGGGAGGTCTCCTGGGAGGCAAGCAGGTCTATCTGAGCCTTGCCGAACCATTCCCAGATCAGCTGGACCGACTGGGGGTGAAGCCTCCACTCTCCGCTGGGCAAGCATTGTCGTGACAGTGCATCCGCTATCACATTGAGGTTGCCAGGGATGTGAGTGGCACACAGCGGCGGGTGAGTCGTGACACGTGGCGGGAGCATACGCCGCCTTGGCGATTTATGCACACTACCACGGTGGTGCTGTCTGACCTGACTAGGACATGTTTGCCCTGAGCTAACGGGAAGAACTTCTGCAGGGCAAGAAAAACAGCCAACAACTCTAGGCAATTGATATTCCAGCACAGCGGGGCCCCTCTCCAATGGCCCGAAGCTGCGTGCCCGTTGCACACGGTGCCCCAACCCAATCTGGAGGCGTTGGCCGTGACCAAGATCTGTCAGGAGACCTGCTGTAAGGGTACTCCTGCCCGTAGAAAGCAGAGTTGGTGGCAGGCGGGGGTGATCGTCACACGGTGCGTGCCGTGGCGCCATGCTAGTCTCGGGACTTGAGTCTGAAGCCAGTGCTGAAGCAGTCTCATATGCATCAACCCCAGCGGTGCGACAACCACAGAGGATGCCATATGCCCCAGGAGCCTCTGGAAGAGTTTTAAAGGGACCGTTGAGCCTGGCCTGTAGGAGGCGAGGCATCTCAGCACCGACTGTGCACGCTCGTTGGTGAGGCGTGCTAACATTGAGACTGAGTCTAACTCCATGCCGAGAAAAGAGATGCTCTGAACCGGGGCAAGCTTGCTCTTTTCCCAGTTGACCTGAAGCCCCAGGCGGCTGAGATGCCTGAGCACCTGGTCTCTGTGAGCACATAGTAACTCTTGTGAGTGGGCCAGAATAATCCAGTCATTGAAGTAATTGAGTATGCGAATGCCGGCTTCTCGGAGCGGGGCAAGAGCTGCCTCTGCAACTTTCCTGAAGACGCGAGGGGACAGAGACATGCCGAAGGGGAGGACTTTGTACTGATACGCCTTGCCATAGAAAGGGTCGGTTTTGAGGCAGAATCGAGACGTGGAAGTACATGTTCTTCAGGTCTCCCGCTACGAACCAATCTAGATGCCGGACACAAGTTAAGATGTGTTTTTGCTTGAGCATTTTGAACGGGAGTTTGAGCAGAGCCCGGTTGAAAACTCGCAGGTCCAGGATCAGTCATAAGCCACCTTTCTTGGGTACAATGAAGTAAGGGCTGTAGGAACCCTTCTTCATTTCGGTTGGAGAGACAGGCTCTATCACGTCTTTGAGTAAAAGAGTAGCGATTTCCGCGTGCAGGGATTTGGCATGTTCGCCGTATACTGCAGTAAAGTGGACACCCATGAAGGGGGGCGGGGGCCTGGCAAACTGATTTGCGTAACCGAGTCGAATAGTCCGGGCCAGCTAGCGTGATGGGTTGGGAAGTGAGAGCCACGCATCCAAGCTCTGTGCTAGGGGCACCAAGGGAACGGTTATTTTTGACATACCCGGCGGGGCTTCGCAGCAGTGCGGAGCAGGTAATACGACGTTGGGAGGCGAAGATGCATCCCGAAGCTCTAGCGCTGAGAAAAGACTCAAAGCACTGACCTTGCCCCACACACCCGTCAGGGGGCGGGTTAGCGACTGAGCCCTATCCACCTGGGGAATCGCCGTGTACCCGTGGGCCGCTCCGCCGTCGAGGGTAGCGAGAGCGAATGAGTG